>JADLZN010002549.1:147940-297940 GCA_018155175.1 Sinocyclocheilus anophthalmus
CTGTATATGGTTTCAAAAAAACACAGCTGTCCAACAAGACCAAGTCTTCGGTGGCACTTAGTGTATATTTGGTCAGTAAAAACGTAGTTTAAATTCAGTATGGAGCTGATTTTTTTTTTTTTTTTTTTAAAATCAGCGCTATGTTGGCTATCAAGTTTTTGACTCTGTAGTGTGATGAGGAAAACAACTGTGAAACGAACAAGAAACAAGGCTGTTTCGTGGCCTTTGTAGTGTAAGCAAAGCATTTCAGAATTTAACTCATTCCTGACTGATTTGGAAAAAAAAAAAATGCATAAAATTACACGATTGCCCAGAGAAATACAGACTTTGTGTCTGATATGCATAGTCATCGCTAATCCACAAGTGCTGCACATTTTCTCATTGAATAAAAAGCTTTGGTTGCTGTAAGAAACAGATGGAATGTACACATCTAGCTTCATGTGAACTGGAGTTGTCTGCTCTCGCACTGCTGTGCCGCTGTCATCTGACACGATATTAAAAGGTGCATTTCTAGGCAGCACAGGAATATTGCACAGTATTTTCAGGTCTAGAGGTACAGCATTCTGGAGTGGTTTGGATCAGCGATCATGTAGGTGTTTATAGTGTTGCCCTAAGGAAGATGTCATGTTATTCGATGTATTTGTAGGTGCAATTAATGTTTGTGTGGCAAACACACGTAAATATATACTGCATATGCGTACATATTTATGTGTTTGTGTTATCTCTTCTTGGTCCTTCTCTTCCCTGAACAGTGTTCACTTCCCTCCAACAGGAGGCAGTGGAGGAGCACCTCTCACTAAAGCTGGAGAGATAAAGAAGACATGAGGAAATGTGTTCATCTCTATGGAGAAATGATAGGTCAAAGTAAGGACTTTACCCTTGTTGCTTTGGCTGGGGTAGATCTTCGGGAAGGGTCTGTATTCTTCAGGTGGGGGAAGGTCCTCTATAGGGTGGAAGTCGTACTTGGACTCAAAATCACCTGAGAAGAGACATCAAACATTTTATAAATAGAAAACATTATCTATTCTATGCACTACCTAGTGGACAAGTAGCTTTGCATATGCTAATGTTTAACTGCCATGTCAAGATGAGCACATTCATTTAATTTAGCATGTGGCGGTTGGAAGAACTATTGCTAGTTCATCATATGAATCAATTTGAAATTCAATCTATCTATTCCAGTCTTTTGCAGATTAAAGCTTCATTAAAAATTCAAAGCAATACATTCAATATTCACAGTGTACCAAAAAGAAAAAGAAAAAGAGAGTCTCTAACTCTACATATATTTGTTAAAAAACAAAAGTTGTAATAATAATTTAAAATAACGATTTATATAATCAATGATCAAATGTAAAAATATTTATAAATGATCACTTTATTATTATTTATAATTATAAATGATAATTTAGTATTCACACAGAAGACCAGTTGTGTGCTTAATATTTTGTGGAAACTGTGATAAACAGCTGTTTAAAAGTTTGGGGCAAGTAAAGAAATTAATTACTTGTATTCAATTTATCAAAAGTGACAGTAAAGACATTTTATGTTACAAAAAATGCTGTTCTTTTGAAATGAACAATATTAAGTTATAAAATTAATTGTTTTCAATATTAATAATAATAAGAAATGTTTCTGGATCAGCATATTAGAATGATTTCTGAAGGATCATGTGACACTGAAGACTGGAGTAATGATGCTGAACATTCAGCTTTGATTATAGGATTCAATTAGTTGTTAAAATTGTTTAGTTTAGATGTTGGTGTTTATAGTGAAATAGTATAGCAAACATAACTTGATTATCATTTTTTTCTGTCTTTTACTTCTTGAATTAAACATTTTAAAACTAACTGGACACAGTAGCTGTTTGGTGAAAATTACAATTCTTCCGATGGAAAAATAATCCAATCCAAAATCTGATATTTCTTTAGCTACTTTCTCCAGCCCACAGATTCCCAGGATTTTCCCCAGCTGAACCCTTCTGACAAAACATTTTCTGGGTTTTTAAGTTAATATTTCAGTAATTTACCAACACATTTGGATGTTCAGGGGTTTCTGATGTTGCTTTATTGTCACATGGCATGCGGGTAAAGAACACACAGCTGCACCAAACACACTGGAGCTGCTCTGGAGCTTCTGATCTTCACACAATCACTTCCTGAACACCACAGACATGATGTTAAATGACTGAACATGTGCAAACTGTGACGTTTAATCAAAGAAATGGATTTGATTACCTGTACGCTGAAGTGGTTTGTGGGTATTTGTCTCTGTCTTGAAATCATAATCTCTCACATGATCTGCACTCTCATAGATATCCACCGTCATCTCCATTCTCTCTCTCTTCATTCCCTCAGTCTCTGTCCCGAAGGCATCGTCATAAATATCATCAGACATGTTTGCTCTTCAACAGTCTATCATTAAACTATTTAGTTCCTTGTTCCTGTATAGATGTGTTTAAGGAGTCAGCGCTTGTCTTCTTTTAACACCAGTGAGAAACAAAGTTGTGGTCAATGTGTGAAAACTAAAAGTTGACAGACACTTAAGTTTAGAACATCCATAAAGTAAATCTATAAACATGTCTAAAAATTACTAGTGATTTTTAGCAATATATTAATTTTAATCTATAATTATTATGAAAACCATTTGTCTCACTTTACCTCTATATTGTGGGTGTTTGTGTGTCTAAATCTTATAATATCAAAACTTATATAGTATCAATAGTAACACTGAAGAATTTGAAGGACTTTCATAAGCATTTCTCTACAGGCCATCACCATCATGAATGACCGAACTGTTCGCATTTGCTAAATGTTTAGAAGAAAACACAGCAGCTCAAACACACTGTTTGTAGTGGTGCCTGAAACTATAGTGTACATTGTCAAGTGCACTCATTCAATCCCACAAAGCAATGCAATAACTAGTGTACAACCAATACTGAATGAATCATTTGAATGAATGATTTGATGATTTACTCTTAAAGACAGTATGCAATGTATCAACTCATTTTAAAATGCTCTTCGACTTGAGAGAGCATCTTATGACACACTGCTGCTGTTCTGAAGAGCTGTGGTATTAGTTCATGACAAACTTCTTGATGATGACAGACATGGTGATAAATGAGCTTTCATGCTGTTGTTCTTACTCATATATAAATGTAAAATAGTAAGTATTATTATATATATATATATATATATATATGTGTTTGGTGTGTGTGTGTGTGCGCGGTGTGTGTGTGTGCAACATATATATATATGATATACGATTATCTATATATATAGATGGGTGTGATGTGCACCATATATATAAATATATATATATAGAATATATAATATATATACATATATATATATATATATATATATATATATCTCTATATATATATATATAATACGCATATATATTTCACCATGTGGTGGGTTTTCCTAGATTGCATCACACACACCACACACATACATCTATATATATATATACTGTATATATATATAGTTATATATATATATAGGTGTGTGTGTGTGTGTGTGTGTGTATTTATGCATACCATGGTCTGTCTGAATACTTGATTCTGATTGGCTTGCAGGTATGCATTATAACCGTTTAATGCACATGTAGTTCCAATTCAGTTTAATCACCATTCTATGTTAATGTGCTGCTTTAATTGATGCACACAAACCCACAATCATCACTTGCACACAAAAAAAAACACACACACAGAGAGGGAGAGAGATTGGAGTTTGGAGATTCATGATTGCGATGCGCACACTTGTCAACGCTGCCCCGCGATTTTTCATTAATAAAATAGCCTAGATACTAAATCGCTACATTATATGCATAGAAGAGTGGTTAAAATCACTTTTGAAGTGCCACTAAACACAGCTTCCTGAGTGTGATAGTAGAGCAACGAACGAACAGCCTCAACATTGTAACACTCCACATGCCGAAGTTGCCATATTGGACATAACAAGCTTGCTCTGTAGCTCAGCTGGCACGGAATTGGATTTACGATGCGGAATCCTTGGTTATGAATTCCGTCGAAAACACGACTCACGATGAAAGAGCTTAAAGATGAGAGATCGAAAAACAAGCTAAAACAGCATGCTTGCGATTGCATTTTTACGTCACATTCGCTTTTGTTCATACTATCAGGTAGGTTTAGGTGTAGTGCAGATGGTACGTTATTTTAAAACGTCACAGAGCATTATACTTACATCGCCACTCAACCACTGATCTATATATACTATTATAATGATCAGTGCACTCAACAGACATTTTAAATCAGAACTGTGGTTATGCCTACAAAACGTCCCAGGTTACGTATGTAACCATGGTTCCCCGAGGGAACGAGACGCTGCGTCGGAAAGCACTAGGGGAACGCCTTCAGCGATACCAAGCTCTGAATCATATGTGTAATCAGTCGAACGAAGGGCGAGACGTCCGCGGCGGGTGACGTAATGACCAGGAAGATATAAAAGCACGTGCGGCAGAGCCAGCGTCAGCTTTTAGGAATGAAGCAAGCTCTCACAGGGATGCCGGAAGTATGGCATTGAGACGCAGCGTCTCGTTACTCGGGGAACCATGGTTCCTCTTCAGGAACTCGAGCTGTGTCGGAGAACGCTTTGGGAACGAGAATGCCCATGCTGCCAGACTTGCAAATCCCTGCCTGGTGTGAAAAGGCACGGCTATGGCAAGAGAACAAAAGAGCCCAGAGTGGCTAAAGTAGGCGGGGCCTGCCATCCCGAAGGCCAACTTCTGGAGGAGTGAATCTTGACCCCAAAGGAGAGGGGAGATCAGAGGACTCCAGGCTATGGAATAGCATCCTGATCCACCACTTAGCCTAAGCTTCTCTGGCCAGAGGCACTCGGCCTCAGCACACCGCAGAGGAAACATGTAACTAGGGCGTGTCTGCCCAATGACTGACCACCGAGAGGGGCGTGGTAGGCCGCAATGGCCGCCACAAAGCCCTCTAGGGTGGAGTGGGTCAACCCTGCGGATAAACAGGCCTGCAGGAACTCCAGAACTGTACCAAACGGGCAGTTAGCTGGGTCGGGCTGGCGGTCTCCGCAGAAATACAGTTTCCTCATAGAGGGAGCTCTGGATGGAGGATGGTCTCAACAACCTCGGTTGAGAGACCGGAAGTTATGAGTTGTGCCTCCTCAGAGGCCACACCCACAGCTCCTGGCGGGGGGCGTGCCCTCCGCCTGTGAGAGATCTCTCCTGACAGGAACCTCCCATGGAGTGCCGTCGAGGAGAGAAATCAGGCCTGAGACCCAACTCGGCCCGGCCGGAACGGGGATACTCACAACAGACGGGCCTGTCCCGGCGCACTCTCTCCAGAACTCCCGGGAGCAGAAAAATTGGAGGAAAGGCGTACAGACGAAGCCTCGGCCACGTCTGTACCATGGCATCCAGCCCCAGTGGAGCTGGATGAGTCAGAGAGAACCAGAGGGGACAGTGTGATATCATATGAGTCGCAACAGGTCCACCTGAGCCTGGCCAAACACTCTCCATAACTGCTTCACCACCTCGGGGTGAAGCACCCATCCCCCGGGCTTCGGCCCCTGCCTCGACAGGACGTCTGATCCCATATTGAGATGCCCAGGGATGTAAACTGCTCTCAGCGAGAGGAGTTTGCCCTGGGACCACACAAGTATCTGGTGCGCCAGCTTGTACAAGGGGCGCGAACGCAGAACTCCCTGGCGGTTGATGTAAGAGACCACCGTTGCGTTGTTACCAACATATGGTGACCTCTTAGGTCTGGGAGAACTCGAAACAGGGCCAGCATCTCCCGACAATTGAATGCCATGTCAGATGGCGACCACTCCACAGACCACAGGCAGGGTGGCCACTCATGACCGCACCACAACCAGTGAGGGATGCATCCGTCGCTAGCATACACGGCAACAAGGAGCTCCCAGCACTGGGCCCTGAGACAAGAACCAAGGTTTCCTCCACATGTCTAAGGCACGTAGGCATTTCCGCGTGACCTTAAGCATGCGAAGCGGGTTTCCCCTCGGGGAGAACCCCTGGTTCTTGTGCCACCACTGTAGGGGTCTCATGTACAGCAGGCCAAGAGATATCATGTTGGACGTAGCTGCCATCAGCCCCAACAGTCTGGAACTGCTTGACAGTGAATGACCGGCCTTCTCTTACTCTCGCGACTGAGGTGAGGATCAACTTGATCCGAGCAGGAAACATACATGCCTGCATCATGGTAAAATCACACACCACGCCCAGATAAGTAGCTCTCTGTACTGGAAAAAGCACACTTTCTTGGCGTTAAGTCTAAACCCCAGCTCTTACAAGTGAGCGAGAATGACATCTCGATGCCGAATGAGCTAATCTCTGACTGAGCTAATATCAACCAATCGTCGATGTGGTTGAGTCGTGAAAGTGTGGGGTGAGAGTGCAAGGCCTAAGGAAGAACCAGTATTGGTAGGCTTTTGCCCCCAAAAACGAACCTCAGGAACTTCCTGTGATGAGGAAGGATGGAGATATGGAAATATGCGTCTTTTAGATTGATCGTGCCAAACCAGTCCTTGGACTTGATCTGAGACCCGACTTGTTTGAGTGCGAGCTTGCTGAACTTCAGTCGCATGACTGAGAGGTTCAATAGGCGCAGATCTAAAATGGGACGCAACCCCCACCATCCTTCTTCTTTTTTTTGTTCGGAACAATGACGTACCGGCTGTAGAACTCGAAGTCTGTCCCGTGCGGAGGGACCACCTCGATGGCCTCCTTCCTCAAGAGGAGTAACTACTTCTTGTTCTAATACCCGAGCCTGCTCGGGACCCACTAGCGTGGGGGTGACCCCGTTGAATCGAGGCGGACGAGAACCGAACAGGATTCCGTAGCCTCTTTCTACAGTACGCAGGACACATTGAGACACATTTGACAGTAGCTTCCACGCTGCCAAATAATCTACTAAGGGAATCAGTCTCTCGAGAATGATCTCTGGGTGCCCAGACCGGCTAGTTCGGTGCCTTGAAGCGTCTACACACCGACAGGGGACGCTGAACTAGCTGCTCTGGGGACCTCCGCAGAGGCCGCGAGCCTCTCAGTGCCGCTACGTTGCCGGGCGGAAACTGAGAGAAGAGCTCGCCGGAGACCGCTGCGCCCTGGAACACGGCAGGGTTGGCAGACCGACCTCCTGAGGGCACTGAGGAGAGATGGGCACCGTGTAATGCGGTGTGAACCTCTCTTCCCCAGAGGGGCTTGCCCTCCGAGGTCCTGAGCCACAGCATCAGGACTCGCATAGCTGAAGTCTCCTATCGAAATGAGGCCTCAGAACCACGTCGTCTGCTAGGAAGACTAGACCACAGCCTGCTCGGGGCAGACCCAATGAAGCACACTTGGCAGGGACTCCCACACCGCCAGGTGACCTCCTAAGGGAACCAGTCTCGCGAGACTGGCTTGTGGTGCGCTTAGAGCAGCTAGCTCAGTGCCCTGAAGCAGCGGACTGGCAGAGGACGGCCGTGCTAGCTGCTCTAGATACCTCCATAGAGGAAGCGAGCCTCTTAGTACTGCTACGTTCCCGGGCGGTGACTGAGAAGCACTCGCCGGAGACCGCTGCACCCTGGAACACAGCAGGGTTGGCAGACCAACCTCCTGAGGGCACTGAGGAGAGACGGGCACCGTGTAATGCGGTGTGAACCTCTCTTCCCCAGAGGGGCCTGCCCTCCAAGGTCCTGAGCCACAGCATCAGGACTCTCATAGCTGAAGTCTCCTATCGAAAACGACGGCCCTCAGACCCACGTCGTCTGCTAGGAAGACTAGACACCAGCCTGCTCGGGGCAGGACCCATCTAGATACCTCCGTAGCTGGTAGCGAGCCTCTTAGTATGGCTAAGGTTTCCGGGCGGGAACTGAGAGAAGCGCTTGCCGGAGACCGCTGCGCCTTGGAACACGGCAGGGTTGGCAGACCGACCTTCTGAGGGCACTGAGGAGAGACGGGCATCGTGTAATGCGGTATACACCGCTCTTCCCCATAGGGAGCTGGCCCTCACAAGTCCTATAGGCCTTAGCCGTCAGGGCATTTTAGACTGAGACTATCCAGCGAGAATGACGGTCCGCAGACCCGCCTTCTGCTAGAAGCCTTCGGCCTGGGAGCTCCACTCTGACTCTAGACTCTGCGGAGTACGAGAAGTGAGGCCCCCAGAATGAGGGGCTGGAACACGGTGGGTTGGGACTGCTCCGCCCAGCAGCCCCTGCAAACCGCCTCAACCTCCTCAAAGGAAGAGAGGTTACGCGTGCTCTCACCCGAGAAATTTATATCCCCAGAGCCCCTATATATCTAACTTCTCATAGTCAGACAAATACTTCATTTCATTCCTCAGAATTAAATGCAATCAAACAACAGACGAGTAAATACGGTCAGTGTAGTTAAGATTACATCAAAAACCGAAATGATGTAATATATGTGCTGCGCGCGAGCCATTCAGTCACATGATCAACATCAATCTCCTTGACAAACAAACGAGCTCTAAATCTAGCAAACACGGGTGGAGATAGGAAGAGCCGTCTCCAACCCGTCTGCTAGATCATGAGCGATCTCCGCGTTCTCAGTCGCCGCCGTGCCTCAGCAGCAGCGGGACCGCAATCGCAAGATCACAGGCACAGACACACTCCTCGGAGCGTGCCCGGCGAGAGAGGAGCGTTTAATAGCGGGGGGGGGAACACAATCGCCCCGACTGCGCGAGCTCCGCTTCACAGTAAGCTGCTCATTATAATATTAGTCATAATATGCTTGTGTAAATGATGTTTGTGCAACTGGCGATCTCATCGACGCCCTCATCAACCTCCTCAGAGGAAGACAGGCGGAGCGTCGCACCCTCTCCCCGGGGGGGAAGTACCGCAGCGCGGGCTTCCGAACCCCGAGAGCGGGCGCCGGATCTGGTGGTTAAGGAAGAAGATAGGGACGCGCCCGTCTACATTCCCTCCACCGGATCCATACGCGAAACCCACGAGCACAGCCGCCGCTCCGCCTCGGCGAAAAAGCGGGGCCAGCGCCGCGAGAAACGCCGGTGAAGGCTCCCTCCTCAAAGAGAGAGAGCACCATATGAGGAGCGAGCAGGCATAGTACAACTATGCTTTCGCTCGCAGCAAACCACGCACAGGCTGGTGTGTCCCCACTCGTGATATAACTTTATCTTTGGGCAGGGAGGAACACACAACCTACAACGTGGCCTGCTCTCGCCCTTGAAATGCTTTGTCCTTGCATGAGCTTAGACATAGCTGGAGCTTATAGACTTTGGACAGACAACAATAAATAAGACTCACAGAACATAAATCGTGACCGACACACACAGAGAGCTTCGCTGAATGACAGAAAGCTAGCGCCGGCGGCACCTCACGTGCTTTTAAAGCTTCCTGGTCATGACGTCACCCGCCGCGGACGTCTCGCCCATCGTTCGACTGATTACACGTATGATTCAGAGCTTGGTATCGCTGAAGGCGTTCCCCTAGCGCTTTCCGACGCAGCTCGAGTTCCCGAAGGGGAACCAACGTCACATTATACATGGACATTTCACATCAAACTTGTCATAAAACTTGTCATAAATGCAGTACATATTTCGTGTCTTGTGAAAAAGTTCCTAGAGTTATGTTTTTGTCATGAGACCAGATTGGGATTTCCACAAACTGTTTTGTTTGAGAAAGTGCATGAATATATGCTGTCATGGTTTAATTTTTTCTTAATTTGAATTAGTTCATTAGTTTGGTATTAGTTTGTTTGATTGTTTTAGTAACTGACAAATTGAACACTCTGCTAATGCTGAATGTTGTTCCTGTTTTGGTCTGTGAAGACTGACGGCTCAGATTTTTATTAACACCAGATAGAACTAAACAGATGGAGATGTGTGAACATACAGCGCATGTGTGACAAAGAGCACATCTGTTTATTAGCAATAAAGCAATATTTATTTTTATACTGTATAATCACAAAGAAAACCATTCATTTTATGTTACTGCTGTATATAGTGTATGTTAGTTTATGTTTGAGGGCCTGGTCTGCAGACACACTTGTTTCTCGGACCTAAGTGGACCTATGAAGACCTCTACTCTCAACTACCTGTAACTTCTAGCAGATAGTTTACTCAAAGAATAGTGTATACGACAAGTTACTGAGACCACAACCAAACTACACAGAATGAAGAAACTTTTTACAAAGAATTGAAAGTTGATTTATTATCTGGTCTCTCTCATTCAACAGATTTTTGTTCTTTATTATTCGCTCATTTTTTGGTCATGTTAGTTAGTAGCTGGTCTCTTTCTTCTCTGAGGTTGTTAATCTGGGTTAGTAGCTCATCTGTCTTCTGTAAGGTTGGTGATCCTGGTTAGTAGCTGGTTTGTCTCTTCTGTGTAGTTTTTATTGAATTTGACTCCCAGCACTACGACTGCAGTCAGCAGAAGAACACACAGCAGAACCAAACACACTACAGCTGCTCTGGAGCTTCTGATCTTCACACAATCACTTCCTGAAGATGACAGATATGATGAAGATAAATGTTTCTTAATTATAAAATATATTGTTTTGAGTTTGTAAAAATCGCAACTTCAGAGGAATAGTACGAATCTTGATGTATTTTGCAGCACTTGCTATGTGAACACACACATCTGGACCATCTTCAATTCAGTGAAAGGGTAAAACTCTGAAAAATGAAGAGTGCAAAGTAGACACACACACATTCACACATCCTTGTTTATACTAATTTGTGGGCTCCTTTAATTGGACAGCAGCAAAAGACCACAGCAGGTGCCACTCCTGTCAGCTAAGTACAGGAAACTGAGGCTATAGTTTGCACAGGCTTACCAAAACTGGACCATAGAAGATTGAAAAAAGGTTGCCTGGTCTGATGAGTCTCGATTTCTTCTGAGACATTCTGATGATAGGGAATGATAGAATTTGGCATAGACAACAATAAATCCTTCCTGCCTTGTATCAAAGGTTCAGGCTGCTGCTGGTGGTGTAATGGGGTGGGGGACATTTTCTTGGCTCATTTTGGGCCCCTTTGAGCGTTGATAAATTCCACAGTCTACCTAAGTATTGTTACTGATCATGTCAATCCCTTTACAACCACAGTGTGCCCATCTTGTGATGGCTACTTCCAGCCAGATAACACGCCATGTCACAAAGCTCTAATCAGCTCAAACTGCTTTCTTGAACATGACAATGAGTTAACAACTCAAATGGCCTTCACAAACACCAGATCTCAATCCAATAGAGCACCTTTGGGATGTGCTGGAACGGGAGATTTGTAACATGGATGTGCAGCTGACAAATCTGCATGATGCATCATGTCAATATTAACCAAAATCTCTGAGGAATGTTTCTAGCTCTTTATTGAATCTATGCAATGATGAGTTAAGGCCGTTCTGAAAGCAAAAGGGGGTGTAACCCGGTACTGACAAGGTACCTAATAAAGTGCCTTGGTGAGTGTATATGTATATAGTGATTGAGTGAGTTGATATGGTAAATCACTTGTTCTCTGTTTATTAAATAAGGACAAATTGAGAAATATTACACACAAGAGGTTGCATTGACAAATGAGTGCAATTTTTATTTGCTTTAATATCATCTCATTTTTCTATGAATATTATTAAAATGAGCATCAAACATTCATTAAAAATAATAATAACCCTAACTGTTTTGCACATTACAGCAAATCTATTTGGTTACCACTTTACTTTGGATGTACAGATTTGATGTAACAGCTTTGTTAAACCTCTTAATTCCTCTCACAAATCCATACAAAGGTATAATTACATGGAAAATCAGCCCAGCTATAGTGAGATATAACACAGTCCTCATCTCCAACTCTGCTATTGGGCTCATTGGGCGCCCAGAAACTCCAGATCCTACAACAACAGATCATCAGTAAAACAGCTCAAGTTTATTTGTCATATAATATATGGCATAAGTGACTAAATAGGTTTGGAAATTAATGCATGAATGCATTGATATTGCTTGCAAAGAGGTTATGATTTAAATTATCTATACTTTTTCATACACAACAGTGTGACTGAGAATTGAGACCAAGCTGCTCACCTGTTCAGTGCGCTGCCATCAACCCACTTCCAGACCCCATCTTTATCACTGTCAGTCAGACCAATCCACACAATGTTTGCATTAGTAACCCTTGTAATATATTCCTAGAATGAAATATTATACATTTAGACCATAAGCAGTATTCAGCACCGATTCAAACACAATATTTCACTCACTTGTTCTTCTTTGTTGTTTATGATGACCAGATCTGCTCCTCTCTGTAAACAGTCTCGTCTGCTGTCTTTCCAGTTCTTCCATTTAGAGGAAATGTAGTAGGAACTGTGCTTGTACGTTGTCCATTTAGGGTTGTCAGAGCACTGATCTGTTCAAGGAATAGTTTGCACAAAAAAATTAAATTTTGCTGAATATTTACTTACCCTCAGGCTGTTCAAGATGTAGGTGAGTTTGTTTCTTCATCGACCAATGTGTAGAAATTTTAGCAAGCCTCCGCCTACAGTGAATGGGTGCCTAAATGAATAGGAGACAACACACCGCTCCAATAACACAGCTGCAAGTATCAACATATCAGAAGCTGCCTTTGATACTGACAAATCTTGTTTAGGCCCTTATACTTTAAACTCTCATTACTGGCCATAATAACACTTCCTTCAGGGAAAAAGTCTGTCCCTTGTTGTCCTCTCACATCAAAAATCCCCTCGCGTATTTATGTTTAGAACTGTTTGACCGTTTTTGCTTGTACTGTAAACGGTGCTTGATCTGTACATATTTCTCTCCTTTACGACACATGCCTTTTTCATTGGAGAACATCATCTTGGAACAAAGGACATGTTTTAGCCAAAATGTTATATACTACGTATAGATAGACAATTGGTACGGAAAGTATTCAGACCCCTTTAAATTTTTCACTCTGTTATATTGCAGCCATTTTCTAAAATCATTTAAGTTTTTTTTTTTTTTTTCCTCATTAATGTACACACAGCACCCTTATTATATTGACAGAAAAACACAGAATTGGTGACATTTTTGCAGATTTATTAAAAAAAAAACTGAAATATCACATGGTCCTAAGTATTCAGACCCTTGCTGTGACACTCATATATTTAACTAAGGTGCTGACCATTTCTTCTGATCATCCTTGAGATACACCTTCATTTGAGTCCAGCTGTGATTGATTATACAGATTGGACTTGATTAGTAAAGCCACACACCTGTCTAAATAAGACCTTACAGCTCACAGTGCATATCAGAGAAAATGAGAATCATGAGGTCAAAGGAACCGCCTGAAGAGCTCAGAGACAGAATTGTGGCAAGACACAGACCTGGCCAAGGTTACAAAAAAAATTCTAATGCACTTAAGGTTCCTAAGAGCACAGTGACCTCCATAATCCTTAAATGGAAGACGTTTTTGACGACCAGAACCCTTCCTAGAGCTGTTCGTCCGGCCAAACTGAGCTATCGGGAAGAGCCTTGTTGAGAGAGGTAAAGAAGAACCCAAAGTCATTGTGGCTGAGCTCCAGAGATGCATTCGGGAGATGGGAGAAAGTTGTAGAATGTCAACCATCACTGCAGCCCTCCACCAATCTGGGCTTTATGGCCGAGTGGCTGGATGAAAGCCTCTCCTCAGTGCAAAACACATGAAAGCCCGCATGGAGGACTCCAAGATGTTGAGAAATAAGATTCTCTGGTCTGATGACTTTTTGGCCTTAATTCTAAGCGGTATGTGTGGAAACCAGGCACTGCTCATCACCTGTACAATATAGTCCCAACAGTGAAGCATGGTGGTTGGCAGCATCATGCTGTGGGGGTGTTTGTCAGCTGCAGGGACAGGACGACTGGTTGCAATCGAGGGGAAAGATGAATGCGGTCAAGTACAGGGATATCCTGGACGGAAACCTTCTCCAGAGTGATCAGGACCTCAGACTGGGCCGAGGGTTTTCCTTCCAACAAGACAATGACCCTAAGGACACAGCTAAAATAACAAAGGAGTGGTTTCATAACAACTCTGTGACTGTTCTTGAATGCCCAGCCAGAGCCCTGACTTAAACCCAATTGAGCATCTCTGTAGAGACCTAAAAATGGCTGTCCACCATGTTTACCATCCAACCTGACAGAACTGGAGGATCTGCAAGAAGGAATGGCAGAGGATGCTCAAATCCAGGTGTGAAAAATTTGTTGCATCTTTCCCAAAAAGACTCGTGTCTGTATTAGATCAAAAGGGTGCTTCTTCTAAATACTGAGCAAGGGGTCTGAATACTTAGGTCCATGTGATATTTCATTTTTTCTTTTTTTAATAAATCTGCAAAATGTCAACAATTCTGTGTTTTTATTTCAATCATGGTGTGCTGTGTGTACATTAATGAGGAAAAAAATTTTAACTTAAATGATTTTAGCAACTGGCTGCAATATAACAAAGAGTGAAAAATTTAAGTGGTTCTGAATACTTTCCGTACCCACTGTATATACTGTATTCTATATATATATATATATATATATTTATTAGGTTTTGTTGTTATATTACCACATGCACTTTCTATTCACAAAATGTTACCTGAAGGTACTGCGATGCATGTGGTGTACTTTGTCAATTATTGTGTGTATTATCAGCATGTTTTTTTTATTATTTTACGGTTTGCGTATTGATGCTAAGTTTCTAAAGGAGTTGAGTGTGAATTATTAGAATGGTTGCTCTCACGTGAGACTGGACCACTCTGAATTCTGCTTTTTGGCTTGGCTTTTTTGGCTTATACATTACATATTATGTCAGCACTTACAACCACCTGATTTATATATTATAGCCTACCTATGATGATATCTAATCGCTTACATCTTGAAATAAAGAACATAATTCTACTATACTCCCATAAATAACACCCAGGTTTTGTGAACTTCGGGTCTCGAACGGAGTAACCCGCCCCCATCTTCAGTTTCACTTTTATGCTGGGGGGCACACTGCAGACAGCCCGCGCCCTTTTGGGTAGGTTCTACATTTTCGATGTACTTTATGTAACACATATTCTACATTAAAAAATAATTTAGAATGAACAATAATTGCTGTACAAAGAGTAAAAAAAAGAAAGAAAAAAGAAAACATACCTATGCAGAAAAGCCGCCTCTTTTTCTGAATTGCATAGATGACCACTATCTTTCTTTCATCTCTTCTCATAAATTTTCAGTCAAATCGTTTTCTGTGTGCGAGATCAGAGCTAGAGCCCTGCAATTTCAGCCAGCCCACTGCCACGACTTTTAACACCCCTTGGGTCTGAAGCTTCTGCGATGATTTTCACGTCATAGTTCAGACGCGGGCAGGGCCTCGTGCCTGTTTTAGGCTTCTCCTTATTTTTGTATTTTAGATATCCATCAATTAGTGATGAAATTTTTTTTTTTTTGCTGCGTTGGTGGAAACAACACGAGACTGTGCTGCCGCGACTCAAGAGCGGCTGGGACGGTGTTTTTTTTTACTGTCCAGCAATCATCGTATGGTCTGCCTGTCACCACTGCCAGTTCTGCGTTCAATGCTCATAGGCTATAAAGCTGCCCAAAGCTCCCAAGGTCATTCCCATAATGCGTCGGAGGAAACAGTAGGAGACTATTTTATTATTACGAATAAACTAGTGTTTTTCTGAGTCCGCGTCGCAAGATAATTTTTCCGGATCCTGGACTCCATCCTCTTCATTAGGTGCCTTTAGAGAGAGTTTCCCATTTTTACGGATTTCTGAGTATAAGTTTTTGTTTTTTAATTTATTTTATTTCGTTAAGTGTATTTAATAACGTTCTATATGTTCATGTCTGTGAGGCATGTAATTCGCTGAGTTTCGGTTCATTTTTGTGAACGCTCCTTTTCAGAGGATACGGCAGGAGGCATCTGTTGTGATTTCCTTTATTTTATAAAATTCACAACGTTTTGTTGATACGGTATTGCCCACAATAAAGTCCCCTTTACAGTACGAATGATGATTTAAACCGCTACCTTTATAGCCAAAATACGGTGTATCCACGAGGGAAAAAATCAAGTGCCGCTGGGCGTCCTCTTTCCTGCAAGCGCGGCTTCAGCTTCCACTCTGCCAACTAATTGTATACTCGACATTTATCTACGGTGTACACGTTAAACTTGTTATATGCTTGCCTGTTTTATATCTCATAGATTGTTATTTATTCAGTCGTGATTATTTGAGAAAGCTAAATTATCAAATATCTGCTCCTGTCGCGCTGGCCGCTAGTTCGTGACTTTAATGATAACGTTAATGAGCTATGTGAGTTCGCTCAGGCTCTGAAATTAATATACTAGGAAAGAACTAAATTAATTTTACATAAAAACATTAGCTATAGCTTATCTTATATCTTAGTACATTGGACAATCCTTTAAAAACTAAAGTTATTTATTGTAAAAATAAATTATGTAAAAGTAATTTTTCATTTCATTGTGTTCAGTCACGGTGTCCCATTTGAATTCCGTGACGGTCCCCGCCGCGTGTTGAGGAACCCGTTCTATAGGCTACTATTTGTTGCGCTGGTGGTGCTATCAGCAAAGGCAGACACCAGGATATGCATAGTGTTCAATGGGCCATTTCTACAACCATCGTTGTCCTTGCTATCCGGAGGCGCGTCAGACTTCTCTAAAGCACCCCTCATCTCTCAAGACTGCAGCATTTTGTGGTCAGGGTGGCCTAGCTTCCACGCCAATGGTGGTATTGTCCACTTCAGATTTGCAGATCATAAAGTTGAATTGGCAATTTTACGCTGACGAGATAGTTGCACTCTAAAAGACTTGAAATTTGCGGTTATTGACTCCCCCTCAGGCCACCAAGATTAGGATATAATTATACTTATTATTTTTCGCAAATGAGTGTCATTTTAAGCACAAAGATGGGTTTTCTCAAAGGTAACTGTTGGCCGGTGTATGGTTGCCGTGTTTGTTTGTTCTTCATGATACAGGTTGTACCTTCACCATGGATGTAGTTAAATTTGGGCATTGAATGACTGTGTTGTGACGCAAACTCTTTTCACAGTGTATGTGTTGTGGTAACCTGGACTGCCACTTGAGGCGCTCGTCGGTTTCCTATGTTGTAGTGGTAAACGCCAGTGCCCATAGGCCCCCTGCTTATTACTGCTGTTCTGAATCATAGCACCGGTATCTATGTACTCATTATCCCAGCTATATATAGCCCTGCTCACTCGGTCTGTCATTGCGTCTGGAGTAAATTGTCATCTTGGTTTGGTGTTGTCGGTTGTCAGTTGGTTGGAGGACATTTTGCAAACGTTTGTTCGTTTGATCCTGTTGTTACTTCTAATAAACTGCAATGGAACATTACCCCTGTTTCCATCCTGTCATGCCGTGGACGAATCCGACGCCATGCTAGTATCCCGCATTTGTTTTTTGTTCCGTTTTTTTTTGGATCATGGACGATCGATTGTTCCTCCCCTTCGAACGAGCGCAGGTCGCGATCCGGATGGGGCGGATCTTCGCACAACTGGTGGAATGTGACTTGGATGTCTGCTCATATCCTTTTGGAACCTTGCGGGTAGTGATGGTTACTTCTGGACAACATAGTTGAAGAAACTCTGTATGGTATTTAACAAGTCCCGTGCCTACTCGGATATGGATGGGCCTTAAAATGCTTGACTTTGGGCCCCTTGATTACTTGTTACCGCAACTTGTGAGTCATGTCGGTCTGAGTCCTCTGGCCGTTCCCCGGGAGATGCAGGAAACCCTCTCCAGTCGGGGATCTCGCTGAGCCCACTCCAGATCCCTTCCAGCCAGAGCCCACCGAGCCCGCTCCAACCTCCGAGCCTCACCACCCTCGGTCCTTTCAGACTTCCACTACGCGGCGAGGGGTGGAAGGAGACAGAGGACACACCCACAGCCCGCTCCCTCCCGTTTCTCACTGAGCCCGTCCAGTCCAGTATCTCATCGGAGCCCGACCAGTCCCGGATCCTCACGGAGCCCCCCTCTCCCCCCGCGTAGTTTACACCGGAGCCCGCTCCCCCCCGGAGTTCACGGAGCCGCGCCTCCCGCCCCGGTTCACGTCGACCTCGCTCCCATCCCGCTGAGTTCACGGAGCCCGCTCCCGCCCGTATTTCACGGCTGCCCGCGCCCGCCCCGATTTCCTGATCCCCTCCACCCGAGTTTCACGACCCTCCAGCCCCGTGTTCACGGAGCCCTCTCCACCCGAGTTCACCGGAGCCCTCCAGCCCCGAGTTCCCTGAGGCCCGCTCCACCCCGATCTCACCACCTCTGTCTTTCATATCTCCCACTGACCTCAGCGGGTAGGTTGAGAGGCGACATGAAAACACACTTCACGGAGCCCGCTCCAGTTCCGGGTTTCACGGAGCCCGCTCCAGTTCCGGGTTTCACGGAGCCCGCTCCAGTTCCGGGTTTCACGGAGCCCGCTCCAGTTCCGGGTTTCACGGAGTCCGCTCCAGTCCCGGATTTCACGGAGTCCGCTCCAGTCCCGTATTGCACGGAGCCCGCTCCAGTCCCGGATTGCACGCAGCCCGCTCCAGTCCCGGATCTCACAGAGCCCACTCCAGTCCCGGAGCCCACAGAGCCCACTCCAGAGCCCGCTCCAGAGCCCGCTCCAGTCCCGGAGCCCACGGAGCCCGCTCCATTTCCCGGTTGCAACTGAGCCGGGCTCCATCCCTGATTGCACGAGGCCCGCTCCGTCCCGATCTCACCGCCCATCCAGTCCCGGAGCTCGGGGAGTCCGGTCCAGTCCCGGAGCTCGCGGAGTCCCGTCCAGTCCCGGAGCTCGCAGAGTCCAATCCATCCCGGACTCGCAGAGTCCAGTCCAGGCCCAGCTCGCAGAGTCCAGTCCTCCCTGAGCTCGCAGAAGTCCAGTCCTCCTGATCTTCGCAGAGTCCATCCAGTCCCGAGCTCGCAGAGTCCAGTCCGGTCCCGGAGCTCGCAGAGTCCAGTCCGGTCCCGGAGCTCGCAGAGTCCAGTCCGGTCCCGGAGCTCGCAGAGTCCAGTCCGGTCCCGGAGCTCGCAGAGTCCAGTCCAGTCCCGGAGCTCGCGGGGTCCAGTCCAGTCCCGGAGCTCGCGGGGTCCAGTCCAGTCCCGGAGCTCGCGGGGTCCAGTCCAGTCCCGGAGCTCGCGGGGTCCAGTCCAGTCCCGGAGCTCGCGGGGTCCAGTCCAGTCCCGGAGCTCGCGGGGTCCAGTCCAGTCCCGGAGCTCGCGGGGTCCAGTCCAGTCCCGGAGCTCGCCGAGTCCATCCATCCCCGAGCTGCTCGCAGAGCCCAGCTCCCGTCCCCGGTCTCGCCTAGCCAGTCCCATCCCCGGAGCTCGCCGAGCCCGTCCAGTCCGCGAGCTCACCGAGCCCATTCCCCCAGTCCCGTAGCTCACAGAGCCCATCCATATCCCGTAGTTCACGGAGCCCGCTCCAGTCCCGGAGCTCACTGAGCCCGCTCCAGTCCGGGAGCTCGCAGAGTTCGCTGAGACTAAACTCTCTCTGCTTTTGTTTTCAGGTACTCCTGAGTTGCTGAGAGGGATTTCGTTCCCACCAATGTTGCCTGACAGGATTCTGGCTCTGTCCTGGTTGTCCGCCTGGGTTCTGGTGTGGCAGGAGCCTCACTGGCTCATTCGTCCGGCTCCGTCCTGGCCATCTGCTGGGAGTCCTGTGTGGTTGGGGTCTTGCTGGTCCATCCTGCTGGTCCCGCCTTGGCCTTTCACCCTGCCGGTTTTGTGCTCATGCCTTGGTCTAGCTCTGTTCTCTTCCGTTGGTTGGTCCTGGCCCGCCATCTCTCCCCCTGGTCCGCCTCTATTCCACCTCCCTCCTGCACTTTTGTGTGTCTGGTGGAGCGTCTGGTGGAGCGTCTGGTATCCGCTCCGTAGTGGGGGGGTAATGTCACAGTGTTTGTTGTGGTGACATGGACTGGTCACTTGAGGGTGCTCTTCTGTTTTTCGTTGTTTTGTGTTAATCTCCATTTCCCATAGTCCCCTGCTTATTAATTCTGTTCTGATCAGTAGCACCTGTTTATCATTTACTCATTATCCCAGCTATATATATCATGCTTTCTCTGTCTGTCATTTGCGTCTTGATTGTATTGTCTTCTTGGTTGGTGTTGTCGGTGTCAGGTTGTTGGATTACATTTTGCAAACGTTTTGTCCTGTTTTACTTCTAATAAACTGCACATGGAACTTACCCTGTTTCCTCCTGGCATGCCGTGACAACTATTGGGGTGTTTTAAATTGAATAATTAGTATTTTACTGCTTTGGAAGAAAAAAGTTAACATTGGTCTTTCCCTTGCAGATTTGACATACGGTATGCATTTGAAAACAAAATGTTGCAACACTCAATAGTTAATGTGTTGCAATAACCGATGCATATGAACAAGACGGCTAGATGGCATACTAACCAAGAACCTATGACTTGAGTAACAAGCTGAGGTAATCAAAACCCCAGGGGGATTTCTCTGGTCTTTCTGATTAGAACAAATGCCTTTTAGCCAAAGCAACACAAAAAAAGTACTCCAGTAACAAAGCAACTGAGATTCAGGATGAACTGCAGGGTCTAGAACTTTTTGTGTCTTCAGGACAGATGTGACAGAAGAGACACTACTGGAGCATCTTTCTAAACTCTGTGCTAACAGCGTCTAATCACACACTGCTTCTGTTCTGAAGAGCTCTGGCATTAGTTCTTGACTAACTTCCTGATTATGATAGACATGGTCAAATGAACCTAAATAAACCTCCATGCTGTTGTTCTTCCTCATATTAAATCAGAATAGACAGAGCAAATATGAGAGGAGGAATCAGGTTCTCCAGAAAACACATGTTTGGTTGGTTATTTTCTTTACCCTACAGTCCTGTATGATGAAAATAACAAAGGTAACGTGCAAAACAGCATCATGTATGTTGTAAGCAGATGAGTCCAAAGTGTGAGAAAGTATGTACATGTGTGAAGTCTAGCCTGTTTATATCAATTAACTTGCATAGTGGCCATAAGTCAAAAAAGTAGTAGTCTAAAGTCTAAAAACTAGTCTAAATGTGTTCTGGTGTTGTTCGGTTCAGCACTTTATTGCTCTGCTGCTAGAAGTTCGGAGCAACAGAAACAGCTACAAATTCTAATTAGAAAGCAAAATTATACATGAGAGAAAAATGGTCATCTTGCTGAATTTAGTAAATTTAAAATTGCTCAGTAGCAGATAATCTGAAGTACTGTGTCAACTGTGTGACTTCCTTACATACATAGTGGTAAATGTGACCCTCTCTGTTAAATCCAGGCTAAAGTCTCAAAATCTAATTATGAGATAACAAGCATCAAAGTTTGATTTCAACTATTAATTCCACTATGATTTCAATCTTTTACATTGTCTTACTCAGTCAGTAATAAAGATATAAATGTTAAATTTTCACAGAATGTTCTTATGAAGGATGATTTTATATTTTATATGACTTTAGCTGGATTTTCACAGACAGGGTCACAAATGTGTTTCTGTGGTGGATAAACTGAATGTACTGGGCCTGTCTCTCAAGTACTGTCACAGCAAAACCACTGCTGAGTAGCTGCTTGAGCATAAAAGAGGTAAAAAGAGGTTCTTAATTTGAATTAGTTTATTAGTTTGGCATCAGCTGCATTTCGGTGGTTTTCTGTAATCAATATCTGGTGAAAGTACATTGCTTTTCCGCTTGGGCAAGTAATTCCAAGTAGATAAAGCAGACAATAATAACATTGCCGTAGAATTAATTATCTTCACTGAATCACTTCCTGAAGATGGCAGACATTAGTTTCTTCATTTTCTTCATTTCTACAGATAGTACTGAAAGTGTGTTTGTGTTGCTTGTGTCTGTCAATTTCCTGTGTTTCATCAGTGTTTATAGTGCTGAGACATTTTTGTTCACATGACCCTTAGTCATGTAAATGACAGACGATGTATTTGTGTTTCTCTATTCTGTAGTCCTCTGCTGTTGACTAACTTTAATGTGTGAGAAGCAGATGTATTTTCAGTGAATCAGTTGATTCAGTTCATGAAACTGATCTGAATGATTTGTTCACAAACGGTACTGACCTGTTTCTTCAGTTCAACTCAGTGGCTCATTTAATTCAGTTGCAGCAGTTAATCACTCACTGGAGAAGATTGTCAGTGAATGACAACTTAAATTTCACGTGGTTCTTCACACAAAATTATTGTATGACTACAGAGGACTTGAAATAAACCCCTGAGTCAGGTGGTTATATTTTACTTTTGTGTCATTTTTTGTGTCATTTCCCATGTAACAGCACTATGCTGGTAAAGTTGAGGCTGAAAACATTGTTTATGGTCTGTGGTTTCTTTGTTTTTCAACCAACACAAAGATACAGTGGCATTGACCATTTCTATGAAGGTCCACCATGAGACAGTCACGAAAATACCACACTAATGCTGGACGTTTCTGTGCATTGTATTTTTTTTTTTTTTTGAACAGACACTCAACTGCACCTGACCTCATATGAAGTTTGCTTCATTAATAAAGGGCAAACAATGGACTGAGGCAATGGACTTGTGTTTAAGGTTATCAGTGTGCAGTTCGCTGATGTGGTTGCTGTGTGTTTGTGTTTGTCTCTGTCCTGAAGTCATAAACTTTCACACAGTCTGCATTCTCATAGATAACCACTGTCATTTCCACTCTGTTTGACTTCATTCTCTCAGACTCAGTCCTGATCACATCATCATAAATATCAGACATTTCTTAATCATCAAACATTAAACGATTTAGTTCCTTGTTCCTGTGTAGATGTGATATCATATGATATCAGTTCATTAAAGTTGGAAGTTCTACTCAAAGAAGTTCTTCTCAAACAAGAAAAATATGTATGATGGGACTTGATTTTGTTCATTAGAAATTGATTGGATGTTGGATGTGATTGATAGGTTGTCCTACCCTCACTCCACGTCATCAGAGAAGAGAAGAAAGCGCAAGAGGGAGGGGAAGTTATTTTAAATGATGTGTGATTGATTTAAATTATAAATCGTTTATAATAAATACAGAAATATTCCATAAAAATTATATTGTCATCATTATGTCTGTAACATTAGCATTATTTGTAAAGTAAAACTATAAACTTCTTTTAAAATGACTATAGGTTATTATTACATTATTAAGACTGTAAAACATTACAGATATTTTAATTTTAAAGTGTTCAATAGAAACAGAATTTATAGAATGTTCATAGGCATTCCTCTACAGGTCACCACCAATGACCAAGTTCTTCTCATTTGCTAAATGTTTGAAAGAATACACAGTAGCTGCAAACACACTGTAGCTGCTCTGCAGCTTCCTGAAGTCATATAATCACCTCATGTAATTGAAATTTAGATAGAAATTACACTATTATCAAAATAACCTACTTGTGCTATATTGCTAGTGTTCAAGGACATCAGAAGCAGACACAACAGGTCAATAAACAAGAAGTTAATATTGAGGAACTTATATTTTATACACAGTATTCAATTCAAGTTTATTTGTATTTCACGATACAAATTATTGCAAAGCAACTTTACAGAAAATTAAGTTTCTACAATATATTTAGTAGTAGCTTGTCAGTGATGACTGTCAAATTGATGTACATATGGCAGAAATGAACTAGCTTCTCTGCATCAGAAACAGGTAACATGTTTCGTAGCTTGGCAATGTTTCTAAGATGGAAGAATGCTGTTTTTTTAACATGGGAAATATGATTTTCAAAAGACAAGTTGCTGTCTAATATAACAGCCAGATTTTTGACTATAGAGGAAGCAACAGTACATACGTCTAGTTGCAAATTGTAATCCAAGAGATTCTGTGTACTGCTTTTTGGTCCAATAAGTAATATCTCTGTCTTATCCGAATTTAATAGGAGAAATTATTGGTCATCCAATCTTTTAAATTTTTTACACACTCTGTTAGCTTAGATCATTTATAAGTTTCTTCTGGTCTTGTTGAGATATTTAGTTGAGTATCATCAGCATAACAGTGGAAACTAATTCTGTATTTTCTAATAATATTACCAAGGGGTAACATGTACAGTATATCGAAAATAGCAGAGGACCGAGGACAGATCCTTATGGCACTCCATATTTTACTGGTGATAATTGAGTTGACTCCCCATTTAAATGAACAATGTTGTAGCGATCGGACAGGTAGGATCTAACCATCTTAAAGCCTGCCCTTGAATTCCTGTATAGTTTTGTAATCGATCTATGCGTATGCCGGATCTATAGTGTCGCACGCAGCACTAAGATCAAGTAAAACTAACAACGAGATGCAGCCTTGGTCTGATGCAAGAAGTAATTTGTAATTTTAACTCATTTTAAAGCTCTTCCTGTCCTATATTTGTAAAGCACTGCAGTTTTTCTTTGGGTGCGATGAATGAAGCTGAAGAATTATACGCTGTAGAATCTACATTTGCTATTGTAATTGTGATGTTATCTATTTATCAGTGAAGAAATTCATAAAGTCTTTACTATTAAACTGTGAGGGAATATTTAGATCGGGTGGTGTGTGGTTATTTGTTAATCTAGCCACTGTTCTAAATAAAAACCTTGGATTGTTTTGATTTTGTGGATATGCTCGGCCCTGGCAGCTTTTAGAGCCTGTCTATAGCTGGACTATACTGTTTTTCCACGCAATTCTAAACTTCCAAGTTAGTTTTTCTCCATTTGCGCTCAATATTACGAGTTTCTTTCTTGAGAGAATGGGTATTACTGTTTTACCATGGCGCAGTACGTTTTTCTCTAAGTATGGACCGTTTACTACTTTGTCTATTTTTGCTCCACCAATGAAAATAGTTCCAGCCGAAGCCGAAGCAGAATAAAGAGTTCCGCTTCTCAGAGCAACACACAGCAGTGGCATTTTGTTCCTGAATGAATGAGTGTTTATAAATTAATTGACTGACTAAATGATTCAGTGTAGTGGTGTCCAAAACAATAATGGACATTATCGAGTGTGCTCATTCAATCCTACTGCAAACCGCAACAGCCACTGTATACCAATGTACACACCCAAGCTAGAGAACACCCCACGAGGGTACAACCTAATTAATCTCACTTCTTGCTAGAAGATGAAATAGGTAATAGGGTCTAGGGGCGATTTCAAAAACTCCAAGCTGTGTTCTGAACACCACGCCTTTGGATACCTGTTTGGACATTGTTCGCCGGAGATCGACCACGCCCATTCACTGGAATACTCTTGTGTCTTGCCCTCAATATACCTGTTTACCATTGTCTGACCCTCGCCTGTTTTGACTATGTCTTTAAATAAAGCTTTGCACATGGATCCACACATCTCTCATCTCGTTCACAAAACCGTACAGATACTCTGGCCTTGAGGAGTATCTGAGTGAGTGTAATATAGTGTGTGTGTGATTGGTTACAGCTGTGTGCAATCAGTGCAGTGGATGATGGGAAATGTAGTATGTGGTGACGTGTAACAGTCTGTGTAGTGAAAGAGTCAATATGATGGACGAGTGACCTCTGGTGGCGATCGGATGGAAGTCCATGGACAGGATTTGTAACATATATTCTGTGATCCTAAAAAGAGGAAACATTTGAACACTCTTTATGTTTTACATTTTAAATTGCTGTTAGTTTAAGGTTTCTTTTGAAGAACTTGATGTAATTATTATATTACATCATATTATTATATTACATTGTTCTTGTTATGTAGCAACCACTAAAAAGACAAAAGAAACTCACCCACTTTACCAAGACAACTCTTAAGAGCATTTTAGCTGCTCTCTGTCATTGGTCAGGTTTGTGTTATTGAGTATTAGCTACTCTCTCTCACTGGTCATGTTTTCATTCTTGGATATGAACTGTTGTCTCTCTTGAGTGACTGTGACACACAGCACTATGACAGCAGTCAGCAGAAGAACATACAGCAGAACCAAACACACTTCAGCTGCTTTTGAAGTTCTTCCCTTTTCTATATTTTCCTTTAGACTGTTAAATACTTTCGACGTCACCAAGATGCCAACAAACGTATACTACTTCCTCTCCTGGAGTAGACTGTGTTGTGTTCCTCATCTGTGTTTGAATGGCCAGTATTTATGCAGAAAGGAACTGTTTTTGTGAAAATGTTTTGAGTATTTATGCATAAAGGAACTTCAACTTAAATGTTTGTTTTAACAATGTGAATTGTGTTCATTTAAATGTGATTAGTTATATTACAAAATCGCTCAGTATCTTTATGAAAGTTATGTTTACCTTTATTCTCATGGTCTAACAAACATGTGGAAAGCATTTCCCTCCCTAATAATGGTAAATTTATATCATGTTAAATATCAATATCGTATGATATAGGTAAAATTATTAGTGTGATAGCCAGTTTTTTATAATCTAATTGGTGAAGGTGAAATCCGATAAAGGGAAATAAAAACTCAAAACAAAAAATATATATTATATATAATCATAATAGTATCTTATAGATATTATATATATATATAATAAATTAAATATAATATTTGCAGAGTGCAAGGAGAGGAAGAAGAAGCCCCCAGTCTTCTGAAACTAAGCATTTTATATGCTGTGCCTACATGACAGGAAGGGACTAGGGAAAGTACCCATGGAAGTTCTCTTGCAATCAATAATATAATCAAGACCAAATGTACCCTAGCAGATCTTTTTAGATCACCATGGTCCTTGTGTAACTTAATAATCAATTGTGGTTTTAACGCCTACAGGCAGAATATAGCAAAATAAGCATAACTCAGGTTTGCAGACACTTTTTTGAAAGTCTTGCAGCAGAGGTTTAAAGTATATTTAGTACCTCGTTGCAGAACACACAGTTGATCAAATGTGTAAGTATGTGTGTGGCAACATGCACTACTAGGTTTTAGGTTTTTACAGTGTTTCCTGTTATGACAGGCTCCTGAGTTGATTGGTCCGTTACTTGATACACTATAGGGTACTATATAGAGGGTGAACATTCTTTTTATCCAATCAGATTACTTATTTTGCTAAGATGTTTTATTTTTTTTGTAGATAACAGGTGCTATACCTTTTTTTCTGTAGAATTGTAGAACTGTAGTATTTCAAAGGTTTGTTTGTTCAAAAAGCCTTGGTCTAAGTAAAAAAAAAATAAGACAGTTGTACCTCTTTTATAGTTCGGATAACTTCTTTAAAAAAAAAGTAGAAAATCTTTTTACAATTATGTATATTAAAAAATGAGAAGGTATTCAAAACAAAGACATTTTATACATTAAAGGTTGTTGAGAACTTTCTGACAAAGATTTCCCCAAAACAATACAAAATCTTTTTTTTTTCAACAAAAGACTAACAGATTAATCATGTGTGTTCGTAAAGTGCCTGCACAAGTATTTATTGAAATGTATTTACAGTACATTTAATCTGTAAAAAAAAATGTTACGAGAGAAAAAGTATGATGTTCCTAGGACAGTGCGGTGTGTAAAATACTCGTCTCACAGATCCATTTAAAAGCACTGTAACATGAATAATCAGTCCACCCTAATGTATAACTTAGAGCGCAGTTTTCATAGGCAGAGTACCTAGGCTCTCCAGGTCGCCAGAACCTGCATCAACAGACCAGCATTAGAAATTAATTAGAAACATTAATTTCATAATAATCAGTTCAGTTCAGTGATTTCTCACCCAGAGGTCAGTGTGCTGCCATCAACCCATTTCCATCTGCCCTCCACATCAATGTCAGTCACACCAATCCAGACATGAGCATAACCAGAAATGTTCTCAACAAATTCCTTAGGAGGTTAAACAATAACACATTTCTATTATAAACTGACAATAGACCGATTTCATCACTCATCCAACTAAACAACACACACACAGTATCTTTCATTCACTTGTTCCAGTCTGTTGTTTATGATGATCAGATCTGCTCCTCTCTCTGTACAGTATCTTCTGCTCTCAGTCCAGCTCTTTGTCTCAGTGGACATGTAGTAAAAACGGCATTGATAGTAAATCCATCCATCTGTGTAAAGCAACCATTAGTTATTGCAGTCTACTCTAAACTGAGCAAGTAATGAAGTGTCTATTTACACTAAGTGCAAATAGCCTGTCTTATTTTAACTAACTTCACCCACCGTTCTTACAAAAGAAACAAATTTAGTAAGTGGGATTGTGGCGTGGAGTGTAAGAACAGTGGATTTACCTTAAGATGATCACATTTTCGTCCCTATTCCCATTGTATATATCGCCTCAGAGAGGTGGTTATTTTAAATAAAATGGAGTGCCTAAGAGATATCTGATTGGCTTATAATTGAAATTGGATAAGGTGTCTTGTTGTTGATCAGACAGGATGGCATCAACCGTAAATCATGCAGCTCATATTGTTACCATATTCAAAACCATTCCTAGACCAGTGAGGGCGCCTTAAGTGATCAGCAAGTTTAATATTAGGGGTTGATTTTAGGGATAGAGACAAGTAAGGGAGCATCCATTTATGATTTTAATAAATAAAACCATATATACTTAATATGTTATTATTGTGTACTCACACATATTTTAGGTAAAATAATTATTTTAAATTAAATCACTTAACCCCAGCACCGCGGTAACTTTACATGGTGTTCTGTGACCCTACAAAGAGTAAACATTTGTACATTCTTTACATATTACATTTTAAATTGGTCTTTGCTTTCATGTAGTCCACTCTATGTGCACTAGAATTACTCTTGATGTGCAAATACCTAGGAATACTAACCAAATGTTTCTGTAACATATAGCAACTACAAAAAAGACCAAAGAAACTCACCCACTTTACCAAGACACCTCTGAAGATAATTTTTCTCCCGTTTTAGCTGCTCTCTCTCTCTCTGGTCAGCATATCATTCTTGAGTATTAGCTGCTCTCTCTCATTGGTCAGGTTTGTATTCTTGAGTATTAGCTGCTCTCTCTCATTGGTCAGGTTTGTATTCTTGAGTATTAGCTGCTCTCTCTCATTGGTCAAGTTTGTATTCTTGAGTATTAGCTGCTCTCTCTCATTGGTCAGGTTTGTATTCTTGAGTATTATCTGCTCTCTCTCATTGGTCAGGTTTGTGTTATTAAGTATTAGCTGCTTTCTCTCATTGGTCAGGTTTTCATTCTTGGATATGAGCTGTTGTCTCTCTTGAGTGAAGATGACACACAGCACTATGACTGCAGTCAGCAGAAGAACACACAGCAGCCCCAAACACACTACAGCTGCTCTGGAGCTTCTGATCTTCACTGAATAAACTTAATGAAGAACAAACATGCTGTTATTTCTTATTATCCACTTAACACAGCACACATCAATGGAAAGCATGAAAACTGAGCAAACGCTTCTGCCTTTAAGCCATTATTGACAAATTGCTGCTATGTTGTGTGATGAAATGTGTCCTTAAATAATCTCATTACCTGTGAGTTCAAATGACTGGATTCTCGTTGCGTTACTGTTCGTGGTCTCTTGTCCAAATTTTACCTTTTGTAACAGCAATATTTTCATAAATATTATCAATGCTTTTATGAGTGATTTTTGCATCTTCTTTATACATTTTCCAAGTTTCTATATTTTCAATCACTCTGACAGTATCTGTGTTATCAAGATGCTGACAGTCTAACACTAGTTTCGCTCATGCAGTGGACTGTGTTGTGCTCCTCATCTGTGTTTGTGTGGCCAGTATTTATACAGAAAGGAAGGTTTTTTTTATTTATTTTTTATGAAAATGTACTTATGCATAAAGTTACTTCACAGAACTTCACCCTAAATATTTGTTTCAACAATGTTGATTGTTTTCATTTAAATTAGATTCAAATGCATATGTTATTACAGAAACACTCAGTATCTATGGGGCAGTTTACACCTGGGCACTTCATGCGTTTTTTGTCTGATCGGATAGCTATCCGATCGTGAAAAGGCCAGGTGTAAATGCCCTCCGAAACGCATTATAGATGGATATAAATCTGATCGCTCAAACCACTTCAGGAGGTGATCTGGGCCTAATGGTGCCCAGACCAATCCAGACATCAGCACCACCAGAAATGTTATTAACAAATTCCTTAGAAGATTAAACAATAACAATAGAGGCAGCATATTCTTTTCATCTATTCATCTCTCATCCAGATAAACAACACACACAGTATATTTCACTCACTTGTTCCTCGCTGTTGTCTTTGATGATCAGATCGCCTCCTCTATCCGTACAATATATTCTGCTCTCAGTCCAGCTCTTCCACCCAGAGGAAATGTATTAATAACTGAATTCATGGTAAATCCATCCATCCATCTGTGAAGACAAATTCAACTATATTAGATGTATTCTCTAAAACTCTAGAGAATACAATCAATTAGATGTGTTCTTGTTTTAATATAATTTATAATTACCAATTTCATGAAGACTTTTCAACATTTTGTTTATCTCCTGGTTTAACTGGTCTCTTTGTTTAATCAGGTTGTCATTCTTGGCTATTAATTCATCTCTTTCATTTGTCAGATTTATGTTCTTGTTTAGTAGCCAGTCTTTGTCTCCTGAAAGGCTAGTAATCTTAGATAGTAGCTGGTCTCTCTCTCCTGTGAGGTTTTTGTTCTTGGTTAGTACTTAGTAGCTGGTCTCTCTCTTCTGTGAGGTTTTTATTTCTGGTTAGTAGCTGGTCTCTTTCTTCCATTATGTTTTTGCCCTTGGTTTGAAACAGGATCGATGTTTGTAAAGATTTGGACACACAGCACTATGACTGCAGTCAGCAGAAGAACACACAGCAGAACCAAACACACCGCAGCTGCTCTGGAGCTTCTTATCCTCACAGAATCACTTCCTGAACAACACAGATGTGATGTTAGTCCCTTCACTAGCATTAAATACAGCACAGGTACATACTTGATCTCTCTCTTTGAAGGTGTGTGCATATGCTATTATTTTTTATGAGGAAAAGTATAAATTATTAAACTCTGTACCTGTGTGTTCAGACGGCTGGATTCTCATTATATTTAAGTCTTCTATCTCCATTGTGATTTCGCCCCTTATAGCATCAGCATTTTCATAGATATCATCTGTTTTCCTTTGTCTCTCTCTTGTGTCCATTTTCTGAGCCATACCTTTATTTACTTTCAGCACAAAATTGTATTTATTGTTTAGATTTTTTTTTTAAATGACCAAATTTGAAAGCCAAGACTTTCTCATACCAGAAGTAACTTGCTCTGTCTTGTCTGTTGGTGTGTTGTCAGTGTACTTTTTGCTCCGCGGTGCATTTTTCACTGCGTGAGAACATGTGTGGCGTGAGAGCAATTGGCGTCTAATTTTTTAATTATGTAATTGGCATTATACATTTTTACCTGATAAATAAAATGTTATTTGATTGATTTTGAACTCTCCTGAAATCATTATGACTAGTAGATCATGTGGAGGCTGATGTTTCCTCAAATTTATGGCCAGGGTAGGTCAAACTGAAGGCGCCTGGATGAATGGAGCAGTAGGCACTTCATCTGTAATATTTTGATTTCTGTCCATCACTGACTGATTTTTTTAGCAGTAGTTGTATAAAAAAAAGTTTAACAACAAAAGTGTATGGGAAAAGAGGAAAAGAAAAAGAGGAAGAAGAAAAGAGTAAAATTAAACTACACTTTTTGTCAAGCGGCAAGGTAGGTGGCAGAAGGGGACTTGATGCAGACTTGAAGATATTGGTCAACCTACACCCTCTGATTAAAATCAGATTGGCGAGTTTGTGATTGTGAGATCCATGTACAGCCAATGTGAGACTCAATTGCGACGTTGGGTCCCTGATGGCTGAATAATTGGAAGAGTGACGAAAGCAGCCAAGTGACATATAAAGAAGTCAGAAGAAACCCAAATTCTACATTAAAGGGCACCATTCATAAAATCCACTTTTTACATGGTTGTCTGGAAATTTAAAAATGTGGTTGGCAGTGTGGTGTGAAAAACAACAAACTACAATGATAAAAATCTACCCACTCATTTTTTAATCCCCTTTAAACCAAGTCAGTCTCGCTAGGCCTGCCCTTTTTGATTCTCATGCAGTGTGACATCACATTGCATAGGGCCGGGCCATGGGAGTTGATTGACAGTCCTGCATTGCTATGGTTTCCACCCTCAGCGATTGTATGCTGTCTTTCATTTTCTCCGCTCTCGAGCAGCTGTAACGTCAACAATGTCTCCCAAGCAATCCCGGTGCTGTGTGTTTGGATGTAAGACTGAACAGAAGTTTTAATTTTCTCCCAACATCTGAGCTGCTGAGGTAGCAGTGGATTTCTTTCATTTTTCAAGGTAATGCGCCTTAAAATCTACCTAAATACGTTTATGTCTGCGCAAATCATTTCACTCCAGACTGCTTTGTATGTCATGTCGTTATAGTGCTTAGCGGTTTAACCGTATTTGTGTGCATGCATTATCGAAATATTTTAAATGATCAGCGCCGTGCTTGTGAGATTAGTTCACACGACTGGGTCCATTGAGCCACACTGATGACAGGCCAAGCCGAGGCGCAAGAGATCCTGTAGCATCACACTCTTCATCTCACTTTCAGTTGCATCGGTGGATTCTATATGTACGCTCTGAACACCCAACCATTTCTTCTTGCTCTCAGTCATGTTGCTTCTACCAGCTGTTTAATGCTGTATATATAATGCAGAGAGACATACGCTTCGCCCTATTCTGGAGACGGGGCAGGAATATGCAGCTAATTTGCATTTAAAGTAAAACAAACTAAAACAGTTCTTTTTTTAGACACTCCCCAAAAATGACATTTTCCAGCTGTTATAATACATGATCTGTGGGTTATTTTGAGCTGAACTTTACAGACACATTCTGGGGATACCCAAGACCAATATAACATCTTGTAAAAATGGGCATAATAGGTGCCCTTTAATGCATAAACAATATTTGTGATCAGTTCTTAATTGGAAATACTGTCTAAATTCAATGATCACTTGAAATTGGAATCAGATTAAACACGGTGATAGAATCAAACTGAAACTAAGTCCTAATAAATTAAGTGAACTTTGCAGAAGCAATGACCTACAGGACACACATTATACCTTCACCCACGCCATTGGATTCTGTTGTTGGGCCACTGGGTGGCTTTACATTATAATCGCTTTCCAAATTGACCTCTTGCATTTTTTTTTTTCATTCACTTTTTGACAGTTTTGCCATCATTAAATGCCAACAAACTAGTGGACTGTGTTGCGTTCCACATCTGTGTTTGTGTAGCCATGTATTTATGCAGAAAAGACTTTTTTTTGTGGAAATGTTTTAAGTATTTATGAGGTAACGAACTTCATCTCACTGCTGAAAGACACTAGAAATATTTCATTGTTTCAGAAATGTTGATTGTGTTCATTTAAATGAGGCTCATATACATTTATTCTTCAGAGGCTTAATCATTTTGATTCGAGCTGGTGTTTGGGAACATATACGACTTTTGAAATGTTCAGGTTGTTGCTGGTACATCAAAAGTTAAGACAGTTTTGTTTTGTTTTTTGGTTGATGGTTTAGGAGCTCTTCCAACACTGTACAATTATTCAGTGATTTTTAAGAGGGTCAAAAATGAAAAAAAAAAATTATTTATCAATTTTACAAACAAATATTTCATTTTTGTTTCATGCACTTTTTTTCTTTTGAAAGAGGTTGTTTTCATTTGTGAACTTTATACACATAATGTTTTTAATCACGTTTGTTTAAAGTGTACTTTAAACAATTGTTTAAAGTGTATTTCAGTCTCAGTGATTATTACCTGTCTTGTGAAAGATTTTCAACTTTCAACTTCTCCAGGAGTGGACTGCATTTTGCTCCTCTTCTGTGTTTATGTGGCCAGTATTTACTATGCAAATAGGAACTGTTTTTGTGAAAAATTTTTAAATATTTATGCGTACAGGAATTTTAACTTACTGCTGAAGGACATTATTTGTTTCAACAATGTGGATTGGGTTCATTTAAATGAGGTTCAAATGCATATGTTAATTTTAATAATGAGTGAGCTTTTTAAAATTTGTATAGCTTTTAGGTTGTTGCTGGTACATCAAAGTCCCGAGCGTTGATCAGTATATATTTAACAGTTTTATCATCAGCTACATTTACATGCTCTTCCATCAGTGTGAATTATTTAGTGGTTTTTAAGGAGGCTGACTTTTTAAAGGAACTTTTGTCAGTAACATTTGGGCCAAAGCTTACCACTTGTGCTAAACAAAATGAGAGAATGGTCAAAAATAACATCAGCTCATAGTATTATATTAAAGATAGTTTATTAAAAAATTACAATAAAACAAAAATCTGTCATAACATCAACTGACAAAATGACTCTACAAAAGACTCTAAGGAATAGTTCATTGGGCTATATACTCTATATAGACACTTGGGATAATTATATGATATGTTTGCATTCTTTTTTTGAAGCTTGAATGTGGTTCACATTCACTGCCATTAAATGAATACGTGCGAGCAGGACTTATATTGCTTATATTATATTTTTATTTTAACATTTTAATTCTCCAGATAAAAGGCTTTAACAAGTATTTCTTTTAGATCAGGGGTGTCCATTTCTGCTCATGGAGGACCACCATCCTGCAGAGTTTCATTTCAACACACTTGCCAGAAAATGTCTTGTAATCCTGAAAACCTTGAGAGGTTCAGCTGTGTTCAATTAGGATTGAAGCTAAAATCGGCTTGTAAAGATTGCTTTGCAGGAGTAGGATTGGACACCCCTGCTTTACATGATAATCATTAATTATGAAAGCTTTGTAAAAGTTGTATGATGTTCCTAGGGCCATATGAGGGGTAAATCCTCTTCTCACAGATCCATTGATAAGCACCATCACATCTAACATCAAGCCACCCTAAAAAAGGCCAGTGTGTCAAATATGTCACAGCACAATTCTCTTTTGTTAGTCCAAAGGGCTCTCCAAATGTCCAGAACCTGCAACGACAGATCAGCATTAGATGTTCAGTGCTGCTTTCTGTGTTATATGATACTGACTGTGAGAGTAGTTTATTACATAATAATTAGTTCAGTGATTTCTCACCCAGAGATCATGTTGGTGCCATCAACCCATTTCCAGCTACCCTCCACTTCTTTGTCAGTCAGACCAATCCAGAATTCTCTTTCATCAGTAATTTCCTTAACAAACTCCTGCATGAGCATATGAAGCAATTATGCTTTTATATCAATTAACAGATGACAGACACATTCCATATGCATCTTTCATTTAGAAGCTAAACACCACAAATGTACACAAAACTCATATTTTCCTCTCTGTTGTTTATTATGATCAGATCTGACTCTCAGATCTGGAAAACTTTTTGTTGCTGCTACATCAACAGTCCAGAGCAGTGATCAGTTTATGATTTTAGCAATGGCTGCATATACGTTCTTCAAGAAGTGTGAGTTATTTGATGATTTTCTAGAACTTTTTAACAGAACTACTGTCAGTAACTGTTGCTGTTTGTCAAAATTGAAACATATTTTAGTGTCCTTAATGCAGTTCTTTTATCAATCAAATTAAAACACTTACAAAGAGTTTTTTCTTTTTTTTGTGCTGAGTGAAAGTAACTTGTGAAAAGTCTTTTGAAAATGAATTATGAAATATTATGAACTATCAGGGTTTCCTGTTATGACAGGCTTCTCAGGTGAGATTTAAATATTTAATATAAATTTAAAGCAAAACTATATAGGCACCTATACAGGGGAACTACAGGGATCTGTTCTCCATCTTTTTCTTCTTCAGTTTTTTTTTAGCAATCTAATCAGGTTGCTTATTTTATTAATGCTTTGCCAACATGCTATGCCTTTTACTAAGAGAAAGGATATTTGCACTAACTGTAAACATTAGTTACTATTTACATTAAGTGTAAATTTAAACACTCAAAATGTAGCATTCAAATATAACCTGACACAATCTTTTTTCAGAAGGTTTTTTTTTTTTGATGCTAAGTTGCATTTTAAGTAATTAACTCGAAAATCATCATTTATATCAGCAAGAGAGTGACTTGTGATAACACTCCTGGAAATAATATATGAATGAAGATGTGCACTCTGTCGAAAAATGTGAACTCTGTAGTAAGTGTGTGGTGTGGGTGTGTGTGTAGTGGGGGGGGGGGGTTGTTTTGAAGGAATAAGTAATGGTGTATTGAAAACAGAGAGATGTTAAAGACATGTTATACCAGATTTAGTTTAATTAAATTATACAGAATAGCAATAAATCAAGAAAGCTGTCAAAACATCAAGCAAATTTTCTCTACAAAAGATTTTAAGCAATAGTTCACTCTCATTTTATTATAGGTTTGCATGCTTGTTTAAAATGCTTGAAAGTGGTCCATTCAAAATAAAAAAATGTAGGCTAACTTACCCTTTAATGTTTATCAGGTAAAGCATGTGTGTTTGTAAAGTACTGTATTTATTTTGGATCATCTTAACTTAACTGTAATCATGATGTTTTAGTGCAACTATTACATCTCACATACTTTATACCTTTGAAAAAGGTTTACAAACCAAACCTGGGATGAATTAATAATAGCGCTGCAGCTTCTTTTTAACACCTTTGTTTTATTCAAAAAGTACTGGAGTTATTCACAATGACTGGTGATGTATAACTGAATAATGTACAAATAATAACTGAACACTGGAATCTCACTTATATGATAGAATGCTCTGTGATGTTCACTCACAAGGCGTTTCTGGTCAAATGAAGCACACTTCTGGAGTCCCATTTTGCACATTTTGTATGTCTTTCTAATCAGCTCATTAGAAGAAACTCCAGCACATGAAATGTGTGTCTGACAAAGGAGACAGTTGTGGACATCCTCCAGGAACAAGGTTGAGAAACACTGCTTTAGATGAGAATCAATTACTACAAAAGTTTTGTACTGTTGAACTTGGGTCAAAAAGGTGTGTGATGTTCCTATGGAAGTATGAACTGTGAAATCCTCTTCTCACAGATCCATTGAAAAGCTCTATTACATGCAACATCATGCCACCCTACTAAATTAAGAAACGCTGGCCGAGGCACAGCCACAGTGACAGCACAGTCCTCGTCTACTTTATTGTCTCCATTTGGCTGTCCAGATGCCCAGGAGCTGAACCAGATCAGCATTAGATGTTCAGTGCTGCTTTCTGTGCGATATGATACTGACTGTGAGAATCGTGTATTAAATAAAAATCAGTTCAATTCTGTGATTTCTCACCCAGGGGTCAGTGTGCTGCCATAAACCCATTTCCAGCTGCCCTCCACATCACTGTCAGTCAGACCAATATAAACTACAGCAGCAGCAGACATGTTCTGAACAAAATCCTGAGCAGACAAAACAGTTGCACATTTCTATCATAAATAGACACATTACATCTGACCATCTCACATTTAGCTGCTAAAACCTATAAAATGCAGTCTTTCACTCACATATTCCTCTCTGTTGTTTATGATGATCAGATCTGCTCCTTTCTCGGTACAGTATCTTCTTCTCTCAGTCCAGTTCTTCGTCTCATTGGACATGTAGTAAAAACGTCTCTAGGTTACGTATGTAACCATGGTTCCCCGAGGGAACGAGACGCTGCGTCGAAACACTTTGGGAATGCCTTCAGCGTGACCACGCTCTGAATCACTTGTCCAATCCGTCCAATGGAGCAGCGAGACGTCACGAGCAGGGTGACGTAAGAACCAGAAAGCATAAAAGCGCATCCGGCAGAGCGCAAGTTAGCTTCGATTAAGTAGCGCCTGGAGGGATGCAGGGATTATGGCAAAGAGACGCAGCGTCTCGTTCCCTCGGGAACCATGGTTACATACGTAACCTGGGACGTTCCCTTTCAGGAACTCGAGCTGTGTCGAGATTTGCTTTGGGAACGAGAATACCAACTGTGCCATATTACCAAGTCCCTGCCTGTTTGTGTATCTTATGAGCACATCACGAAGTGAGAATTTGGGAACCTGGGGTAGATGCCAGGTGTTGGTTGTAAAAGCGGACAAAAGTGTGCTGATAGGACCAGCCCGCCGCAGCACAAATGCCCTGTAAGGCCACACCCAATTTGAAAGCCTTGGAGGCCGCCATACTCCCGGTCGAGTGCGCTCTGACCCCCATAGGTGATGGGCGGCCAGAGGACTCGTAGGCTAGTGAGAAAGCCTCGACCACCCACCTACCCATAGTCCACTTGGTCGCCGGAAATCCCTTCTTTGACGGACCAAAAACAAACAAAAAACTGATCTGCCCTACGCCACGGGCAGCTCTGTGTGCGTAAGCGTCCAGTGCTCGCACTGGACAGAGCAGATTAAGCCTTTCTTGGCCTACTACTTTCCTGGTTTTAACTGAGGAGGACAGAATGCCTTGAGTACTATGGGCACCTTGGTGCGCTGTACTGGTCTCAGCCTCCGGGTGCCACGGAGGAAATGTGTAACTAATGGGTTCTTCCCCAATGATTGACCACCCAGAAGGGTGTGGTAAGCAGCTACGGCCGCCACGTATACCTTCAGAGTGGAAGGAGATAACCCTGCGGAGAATCGCTCCTGCGGAAACTCCAGAACTGTACCAATTGGGCGGTTGACTGGGTCCTGCAGTCGCTGTCCGCAACCATGAAGCAAAAAGTTTCCACTTCAAGGCATACTGATTCCTTGTGGCGGGAGCTCTGGACTGGAGTATAGTATAGTCTCAACAACCTCAGTTGAGAAACCAGATGCTAGGATCGTGCCCCCTTCCGGGGCCATGCCAACAGCTTCCATAACTCCGCCGGTTGATGTAGGAGACCACCGATGTGTTGTTTGCGGACAAGCACATGATGCCCCCTTAGTTCTGGAAGGAATTGTGTCAGAGCTCGAAACACGGCCAGTATTTCCCGGCAGTTGATGTGCCAAAGAGATGATGGCCTTCCCACAGACCTTGGGCAGAGCGGCCACTCATGACCGCCACCCAGGGTAAAACAACATGATAGAGGCATCCTCGTTAGCTTACGCGACAACAAGGATCCCCTAACTTCGGTGCCTGTGAACCAGGACCAACGTTTCTTTCTTCCACATGTCTAAGGCGCGTAGGCATCGCCGTGTGACCTTGAGCATGCGGAGCGGGTTTCCCCTCGGGGAGAACCCTTTGGTTTTGAGCCACCACTGTAGGGGTCTCATGTGCAGCAGGCCAAAAGGTATCACGTTGGCCGCCGCTGCCATCAGGCCCAACAGCCTCAGAAACTGTTTGACAGTGAGTGACTGTCCTTCTCTTACTCTCGTGACTGTCGTGAGGATGACTCGATTCGAGCAGGAGACAGACGTGCCTGCATCGAGTTGAGTCCCACACCACGCCTAAATATGTGGTTCTCTGTAGTGGAGAAATAACACTCTTCTTGGCGTTTAGTCTTACCCCCAGCTCTCTCGTATGGGCGAGGACGACATCTCGATGCCGAGCCGCCATCTGCTCTGATTGAGCTAGTGTTAACCAATCGTCGATATAATTGAGTATGCGAATGCCCTGGAGTCACAACGGAGCCAAAGCAGCATCCACACTTCGTGAAAGTGCGGGGTGAGAGTTACAGGTCCGAGAGAACTCTATAATTGGTATGTCTTTGCGCCCCCGAAATCAACCTCAGGAACTCGCAGTGTTGAGAGGGGAGGAGAGGATGGAAACTTGAATAAGCTCTGTGAAGATCTAGCCTTACCCAAAACCAGTCCTCGGACTGGATCCGGAGACACTTCTGCTGTAGTGAGGCCCTCTTGAAAACACGAAGCCGTTTGATAGCGGGGTTCCTAAGACTGAGATCTACAGATCATCGGCCAACCCCCCCCATCCCTCTTCGTACGATGAATACGTCTGTGAAACCCCCGGGGGGGGGTTGGGGCGACGTTCATCTCTCGAGAGAGGAGGAACACGTTCTATGGCCCCCTTCCTCAAGAGAGTATCTACTTCTTGTTCCATTACCAGAGCCTGCTCGGGGCCCACTAGTGTGGGGATGACCCCATTGAAACGAGGCGGACGAGAACCGAACTTGATTCTGTAACCTTCTCTACAATCTGCAGGACCCATTTTTGAGATATTTGGTAAAAGTTTCCACGCTACCAGAAAATCTACTAAGGGAACCAACCTCTCGAGGCTGGCGTCTGGTATTATTAGAGGAGCCAGTTCGGTGCCCTGAAGCGGATGACCGGCAGGGAACTACCGACCTGACTGCTGTAGCACCCTCTCTTGAGGGGGGCGAGCTCTCCCGTGCTGTACCGTTGCTGGGTGGCAGCTGGGATTTTCGCTCGTCGGATCTCACTGAGCCCTGAAGCACCGAGGTTGCAGGGGTATCAATGAACCTCCATGATGGCACTGAGGGAATAACCGACCCGAGTTCTGTAGCACCCTCACTTGAGGGGACGAACTCTCCCGTGCCGTACCGTTGCGTCCGGCAGCTGGGAATTTCAATCGTCGGAGCTCACTGAGCCCTGAGGCACTGAGGTCGCACCCCCCCATCCTTCTTCGTAACGATGAAGTAACGGCTGTAGAACCCGGACGCTCTCGGGAGAGGAGGAACACGTTCTATGGCCCTCTTCCTCAAGAGAGTATCTACTTATTTTTCCATTACCAGAGCCTGCTCGGGGCACAATAGTGTGGGGATGACCCCGTTTAAACGAGGCGGACGAGAACCAAACTGTATTCTGCAACATTTCTCTACAATCTGCAGGACCCATTTTGAGATATTTGTTAGAAGTTTCCACGCTACCAGAAAATCTACTAAGGGAACCAGCCTCTTGAGGCTGGCCTCTGGTTTTATTAGAGGAGCCATTTCGGTGCCCTGAAGCAGATGACCGGCAGGGAACAACCGACCTGACTGCTGTAGCCCCCTCTCTTGAGGGGGGGCGAGCTCTCCCGTGCCGTACAGTTGCCGGGCGGCAGCTGGGATTTTCGCCCGTCGGAGCTCACTGAGCCCTGAAGCGCCGAGTTGGCAGGGGTATCAATAAGCCTCCGTAAGGGCACTGAGAAGACACCGAACCGCTGCTGTGGCACCCCTCACTTGAGGGGCGGCGCTCCCGTGCCGTACCGTTGCCGGGTGGCAGCTGGGAATTTTGCTCGTCGGAGCTCACTGAGCCCTGAAGTACCGAGGGTGGCAGGGGTATCAATAAGCCTCCGTGAGGGCACTGAGGAGGATTGGGCACCGTATACTGAGGTGTTATCCTTTCCTCTCCAGGTGGGCTGCCCTCAGGGACCTGACAATGGTAGGACCATTTCGCCGAGGTCCTCTTAGACAAATAACGGTCCACAGATCCGTTTTCGGTCTATAAGACCCCAACTGAGAGCATCGCCCCGACCCCCGACCTTTCTGTGGAGGGGTGCGGGTTGCAACGCTCTGTTTTTGAGACTGGCGATATGAGGAGCTTTATGACTTGGGCTGCTGCTCGCTCAGCAGCCCCACCCCTGAGCCTGTCAGCCTGGTATGCTGTAACACCCCGCACATGTTGTGCAAACATGCGCCAGCCTGACCTACCGCCGTATAAGCTTTCCCAACCAGACTCGATGTAAGCCTAACGGGCCTGGTGGGAAGCTTCGGGGCCTTCAGGGACGATGCTGAGGATGGGGAGAGATAGCTCGAAAGCGTCTGCTCCACCACTGGCATCGCCCCATATACCTTATCATTCAGCCCCACGATGTTCTTTGAATAATTCGAGACTGTGGGGCTGTAATACGGGATGAGTACGGTTTCTCCCACGATCTTGACACTCAGCATGGAGATCGGGGAAAAACGGAAGGCCTCGTTGTGAAGGCTGTGATCTGGATTTAGAACATGCTCGTCTAATTATTTTTAGGACGAGCGTCCTGTTTCTAGGCTGGCCAAACAATATTTTATTTTGGCGCGAAACACCCCCCATAATCACCAATCACACCTCATACGTGAGGGACTGTGGTGGCGAGTCCACAGTCTCCTCTGTCTCGACACTCGTCACATCCACCTCCTCGGAGGAAGATAGATGAAGCGTCTGGCTCTTTCTCTCTCGCGGGGGGGGGGGGCGCGCGAGAGAGAGAGCCGCGGATCTAGCGGGTGAGGACCGAGAAAAGGACGAGCCCGTCTCGGATCCCTCCGCTAAATCCACCCGCGATCCCCACGACAACCGTCTGCACTGTGCCTCGGCAACAGCGGGACCGCTGCCAGCGGGATCGCGAGCCTGGCCGCTGTCATCAAACGCAGCCAGGCGAGAGCGGAGCGTGCGCAGCGAGAGCTCGCAGTGATGACAATCAGCTGCTGGAAAGCTGACCGTGCATGCTCCGCTCCCAACAAACAACACACAAATCGTGTGTATTCCCTGCCGCCAGATATCGTGGGCAGGGGGAACACAGCGTTTGTAATGCCGTTCGCTCACCATAGACTTCTCATTGTTTTATATATATGCTTGCTGGGTGCGGACAGACAACAGTATAGACAGACACATACACAGAGCGCTGCTGAAGAGCAGAAGCTGGTTTGCGCCCGGCAGGATGTGCTTTTATGCTTTCTGGTGCTGACGTCACCCCGCTCGTGACGCCCGCTGGTCACTTGGACGATTTGACACGTGCTCAGAAAGCGGTCCGCAAGGGGTTCCCAAGTGTTTCGACGCAGTCGGTTCCTGAGGGAACGGATTGAAGAAAATCCTCCAACTGTACACAAACCATTTCAGCTGTTAGCTTTTTATTCTCGTTATACTCTCTGTTCCCTGTACTTATATGGATAATCATAATATGTTCTATCCACTAAAGTTACTGAGACCACCACCCCACTTAACTGCATCATGCTTTTAAAATGTATTTTAAAAACTTCTCAACGTAGACATGAGTCTATTTTTTCTGTAATGTGTGAAAACTACAGATATTCCTTAACCGCTAAGAGAAATGTACAGAAGAATAACAAATTGCAGAAAAAAAAAAAAAAAAAAAAAAAAAAAAAAAAAAATAACGGTAAAAACATTGTGCTACAGACATTTATTAATATATATAGATATATATATATATATAATATATATATCTATCTATAATATATATTATATATATATATATATATATATATATTAATATAATAATATCTATATAAATAAACCATATATTAAAATAATATATACTCATATTTGCACCAGTTGCATTGTCAAGCAGCACAACAATCTGTTTTAACTAATAATAAGTGGAAGCAGATAACACAAGAAGGGGAAACACATTTAACTTACAAATACATTAAAAATAAGGTGAATAGCAAATAACTTCATAGACTAAAGAAATGTTACCACAAATCAGAAGTTCACTTCTTAGCTGTTCTCTCTCATTGGTCAAGTTTGTGTTCTTGAGTATTTTCTGCTCTCTCTCATTGGTCAGGTTTGTGTTCTTGAGTATTATCTGCTCTCTCTCATTGGTCAGGTTTGTGTTCTTGAGTATTATCTGCTCTCTCTCATTGGTCAGGTTTGTGTTATTAAGTATTAGCTGCTCTCTCTCATTGGTCAGGTTTTCATTCTTGGATATGAGCTGTTGTCTCTCTTGAGGGAAGATGACACACATCACTATGACTGCAGTCAGCTGAAGAACACACAGCAGAACCAAACACACTACAGCTGCCCTGTAGTTTCTGATCCTCACTGAATCACTTCCTGAACAACACAAACATGCTGTTAGTTCCTTCACTAGCATTTAATACAGCACAGGTACATAACTGCTTTGTCTCTATCACAGTTTCACACAGAAACTGCATAGCTAGATATTTCAAAAGTGCATATGAAGAGAGAAATGTAGGAGTATATGTGACTATTGGATATTACATTTTCTTATTAAAAAAAGCTGATGATAGTCAAATGGTAACACTTACAATAAGGTATCATTTGTTAACATTAGTGAATGTATTTACTAACTTGAACTAACAATGTACAATACATTTATGCCCAGTTATATACAAACATGACTAAGTTAGCCAATTAAAATTAAAAATACAATAAATACCCAAATACTACACAACTATAGCTTAAAAATATTATTAAAACGTGTTACCTTGTGACACGAAAAATCTCGGAACTCTGGAGCTCCAGACCCTTTTTTAAACTTTTAGACTAGGCTCTCTATAAAGTTTGTTCACAAACTTTTACCTCATCTAGTTTATTTATATGATCGTCATTTATTGCATCACATTTTCTCTGTCTTTGTCCAGTTTTTTTTTTTTTTTCGTCGTCGTCTTTTTTTTTCTTTCCTGGGCACCAGAGGGCTTCGGTCTTTTTGACAGTAGTATTAATATAGTCAGATAATCAGATAGTAGTAATTTATTAGTGAACATCTATCACAATCAGGTAACTGATGTATGTAGAAGTGCGGTTGTGCGGGGGAATATTGATCATGCATCGAACCAGGGTGAGTTGGGAGAGCAATAAAATGTTTTTGCGGGACGATCGCTATTTTGTAATATTTTAAATTCTTAGTATTGAAGTAGTATCGGTAAAAAAATGTTGCACCCCTAGGGATCGGCCGCGGCCCTAGCATTTGCCTATTCCGCTTATGCCACGGGCCGGCCCTGTCTGTGGCACTATTTTTCATAAGGAAAATATTAATTATTACAGTTTGTATCTGTGTGTTCAGATGGCTGGAGTCTCGTTGTATTTGAGTCGTTTATCGCCATTGTGATTTTACCTCTGATAGCATCAGCATTTTCATAGACATCATATGTCATCCTTTGTCTTGCTCCTGTGTCCATTTTCTGAGTCGTACCTTTATTGAATTCCAGAGAGTTCCAGTGAAGACGAGAGCATTCTAAAATATAACCTAAATGTAGGCTAATATTTGTTTTTTTAGATACCAACAAATAAACAAAACAACTAATACTAGCAGCTTATCAGAGCTGGACACTATTATACTCCTGATGTGTGTCCTGATGTGTGGAAATGTTTCAAGTATTTATATGTATAGAAGTTCTGCTCACTTCAGAGTGTTTGTTCTGTCAGAAGTTTAAAGATTATACCAGAAACCTGCCTTTATTTGATTATTCAAATTGTTATCGTCAAACTTTCCAAAAAGGTAAGACATTTCTGGAAGGTAAAAATAAATAAATAAATACTTTGACTCCTTTCCTCCTGTAAGCCATGTCATTACTACTAATCTACTAAAAAGACCAAAGAAACACACACAATTTACCAAGACAACTCTCAAGATCATTTTTCTCCAGTTTTAGCTGCTTTCTCTCTCTAGTCAGATACTCATTCATGAATATGAACTGCTTTTTCAAATTTGTGCTATTATGTTGTGTGATGAAATGCATTATCAATCTCAGTACCTGTGAATTCAGATGAATGGATTCTCGTTGTGTTACTGTCCATGGTCTTTCTTCCAACTTTACCTACTGTAACAAAGTCATTTTCATAGACATCATTGATGCTTTGCCCATGTTCTCTGTACATTTTCCCTTTTTTATATTTTCGTTCACTTTTTCTTACTAAGCTTTTGGTGTTGTTAAGATGCCAACAAACTAACACTAGTTTCTCTTCTGGGGTGGAATGTGTTGTGCTCCTCATATGTGTTTATGTAGCTATATAATTATGCAGAAAGGAACTGTTTCATGGAAAAGTTAAATGTTATTTATACATAAAGGAACTTGCTGCAGAAAATAATGTTTCAACAATGTTGATTGTGTTCATGTAAATGAGGTTCAAATGCATTTATTATCACATATTTACTCAGTATCTGTATAAAGTCTTCAGAGACTTGATCATTTGGTGCTGGCTGGTGTTTGGGAACATTTACAGCTTTTGAAATGTTTTGAAAAGACAGCTGATCTTTTTTTTAATGATTGATGGTTTAGGAGCTCTTCCAACACTGTCCAAATTGTTCAGTAACTTTTTAAGAGGGTTTAATTTTTTTAAGAAACTTGTGTTCATAAATTTGGGCTAAATCTGTAGAGGTTCATTAAACTAAAATGTATTTTGGTATCCCTGTGTTTTATCTTAACTGTAATCATGATGTTTCCATTGCAACTATCACGTTTCACATACTATATACCTTTGAAAAATTCTTATAAACCAAACCTGGAATGAATTAATAATAATTCCACAGCCTGCTTTTTAACTTTTTAACACCTTTATTTTATTCAAACTTGTTTTAAGTACTGGAGTGATTCACAATGACTGGTGATGTAGAACTGAATAATGTACAAATAATAACTGAAGATTGGAATTTCACTCAGAATACTGACATTCACTCACAAGGTATTTCTGGTCAAATGAAACACTTCTGGAGTCCTGTTTTGTACGTTTTGTATGTCTCCCAAATTGAACACACGTGACTCAACTCATCAGCTCATTAGAAGAAACTCCAGCACATTAAATGGGTGTCCGACAAAGGAGATTCAAAATGAGCAGTTGTGGGCATCCTACAAGGTTGAGAAACACTGCTTTAGATGAGAATCGGTTACTACAAAAGTTTTGTCCTGTTCAAGTTGCGTGATGTTCCTATGGCAGTGTGAGTTGTAAAATCCCCTTCTCACAGATCCATTGATAACCATAATTACATTGAACATCAAACCACCCAAATAAAATGGGCCACCTTGGGTCATTATCCACAGTCACAACACGGTTCTATGCTCTTCCTCCAATGGGCTCTCCAGAACACCAGAAGCTGAAACTACAGATCAGCATTAGATGTTAAGTGTTGCTTTCTGTGTGATATGATACTGACTGTGAGAATAATTTATTACATAATAATCAGTTCTGTTCAGTGTTTTTTTTTTCACCTAGAAATCATGTTGCTGTCATCAGCCCATTTCCATCTGCCCTCCACATCACTGTCAGTAAAACCAATCCAGACTGTAGTACCACCAAACATTTTTTTAACAACATCCTGAGCAGATTAAACAATTACACATTAATGGCATGAACAATGGACACATGGACAATGGACACATTTCCTCTGAACATCTCTCATTTAACTGCTAATATATATATATACTGTATATATATATATATTGTATACACTGAATGTTACTGAAAACACAACAATACATTAAAATAATATGGTAAAAAATATTCAGTTTGCTATCAAGTAGTATATCAGCAGCAAAAACAAGTTTCATACAGCTAATAATAAGTGGAAGCGGATGACACCAGAAGCCGGACACATTCAACTTACAAGTGACCACTCTTACATTAAAAAATAAGAAGAATAGCAAATAGCTACAAAGACTGAAGAGACTTTACCACGAATTTCATTTTCAAGCTGGTCTCTCTCTCTCAATGGTTAGGATTATGTTCTTGATTAATAGCTGCTCTCTTTCAATGGTCAGGATTACGTTCTTGAGTATCAGCAGCTCTCTCTCATTGATCAGGTTTTCATTGTTGGATATGAGCTGTTGTCTCTCTTGAGTGAAGATGACTCCCAGCACTATGACTGCAGTCAGCAGAAGAACACATAGCAGCACCAAACACAGTATATCTGCTCTGGAGCTTCTGATCCTCACAGAATCACTTCCTGAAGATGAACCAACATGACTTTATTGTCTTAATTTATCCATTTTGCACAGCACACAACAACTGAAAACATAAAAACTGAGAAAATGCTTGTGCCTCTAAGTGACAATTATCAAATTTGTGCTATTATGTTGTGTGATGAAATGCATTCTTAATCTCATTACCTGTGAGTTCAGATGACTGGATTCTCGTTGTGTTTCTGTCTGTGGTCTCTTCTCTAATTTTTTCTTTTGCAACCATGTCATTTTCATAGATATAATTTATGCTTTTCTCATGTTCTCTGGACATTTTCCCTTTTCTGTATTTTCGTTCACTTTCTGACAGTTTCACTGTTGTCAAGATGCCAACAAACTAACACTAGTTCCTCTCCTGGAGTAGACTGTGTTGTGCTCCTCATCTGTGTTTGTGTGGCCAGTATTTATGCAGAAAGGAACTGTTTTGTAGAAAAGTTTTAAGTATTTTTGCATAAAAGGAACTTCAACTCACTGCAGAAAGACACGGGAAATAGTTCATTGTTTCAACAGTGTTGACTGTGTTCATTTAAATGAGGTTCAATCACAGATTGAGTTCAAACACAGTTCTATACCTTAGATACTCTCAAAAATCTTTCAAACTCAACAGATCTTATGTTTAATTTAGGAAACTCAGTATTTTGAGAAACAAATAAATTTTTTTACCCTTTTTTTACCCTTCGTTTAGAGAAAAGGATCCATAGTTTCAGTTAGCTCTGCTGAAAGCATTTGTGACGTAATGTTGATTATCACACAAATTCATTTTCACTTGTCCATCCAATGAAAGGGACCAATCCATAAATGTAAAAATATTCACTGTTGCAATTGTATAGCCACAAGACATAAACAGTATGAAAGTTAACATAATTTTAAAGTGAAAAATAATTTGCTAACATTAAATAATTACCGTATTCATAAATGCTTGTTTTGTTTACTGTGTTGAGACGTGCTGAAGTCGCGTTTGGTCTCGTACTGTATCACATACCTTGTCAATGTCGTGCGCTTGCTTAGCCCTTTGTTGTGATAAACATTAGAGTGTGTTCAAGCACTAGCAAAAGACAATGTAAAGAAATACTCTTTGAGAGAAGCAGTCAATCGGCGGAAGTTAAAAGCAGCTCGCAAGTGTATTTATTTCTTGTCTCATTAGTGTTTAGCGCAGTTGTCATTGCTAAGAAACGTCCTCTAGCGTGACTGGTGTCTGAAACATAAGCTAAGCTAAGGGAGAGGAACCCAGTTCAACCGAAGCGATCAATAGCCCAGGGGCAAAGTACCTAGCTCTCAAGTAGAGAGAAGATCTCAAAATTGCCATCGTACCGGTGAGCTCATAAAAGACCCTCCCACAGTGGAGGGGACGACACAGAAGGTGTCCGGGAGCAGATTGATCCGTCAAATGTATATCCGAACGAGGGATCAGCTTAAAGGGATGCACATTTAAAACAGGGAACAAACTGGTCAAAGGAATTTATGAGTTTTTGTTTTTTATTTCATTTTATGACCAAGGGAGGGCCAACATGGCCGGGCCTAACCACACTCATTGCTATGGATGTCTCTGGAGCAGAAGAGGTGCCATCCAATGACACAAACTGGGACTATAGGCTCATAGCTAACCCTGACAGTGAGGGGAGCATTCTCAGCTTGACCAGACGGCAGCGCTAGATTAGAAGGGTAGTCTAGCAGGGCCCAAAGAGAGACCATCAACTGATGCAGCTGAACACAGTCTCATGCTCTCTATCTCGATAGACAGCATGGGTCCCGTTCAACCAGACATGAAGATAACCTTAGAATCAACGGGACCCATTAACCCATTCATGCATGAAGAGCTACTGCTCCTCAGAGCCAAAGCAGGAAGGGTTTCCGCAGAAACACATCTCACTCATACCTCAGGGAATGCAGCGTACTCAAGCCCACCCCGCAAAGGGGCAATTCGCCGGTTCGACCATAAGGGCAGTGTGACAGGGAGGTCCCGCAGGCTTGACCGTCTACCAAACTGCAGAGGGGAACTAAAGAGTGTTAGGCCACTCAACGCCTCAGCAAGAGGAGCTCTAGCTCAGAGAACACGTGCATGATGGTTGAGAGGATGACTCAAATCTCAGGAGACCCCTCGGGGCGAGACATGAGTAGCGCGTCCTGGCCGGGGCAGCATCTCGAAGCAAACACCCAGCCAGGACATCAGGGAGCACATCACGAAGCATTATACTCCAAAAATGCTCACCCGAATGGAGGACCTGCGAGTCCTGAAGTTGCAGCGTTACACTGTGGACCTGATCAGCTAAAATGGCTCTCGCAAAGGCCCTGCGACTTGGCTGCATGGTTTTCCCAGAAAGCGTGAAGCAGAAGATGCAGGGCTATCATCCAGCCTGGATCCAGTACCGACAGGTGAGCTACCATCACCATGATCGGTCAACAGCGAGAGGTTTTGACTTTAGCAGGGGAGGTGCTCGACCGATGTCATAATTTTTTTCCTATATAATCAGACAAGCTAGTCGCGCGCCAGAGAAAAAAGTCGTGAATTCAAATAAACTAGCAATAGATAGATGAAATGGATCGTACTCACCAACCACGGCTCACCGCAAATGAACTTTTTCAGCTCACGGGTATCATTTTGAAGGCGAAGCCCGAAGAGCCCTTGCGTCGGACATCAGTAGTGTTTTTTTTTTTTTTTTTTATCTATGGGACATGAAAAAATAACCAAACATCAGAGGTCGCGGAGGAGACTGTAATGCGAGCGCAGGAGGCTCCTACCTAACCTCCGTCAGGTGGAGGGGATTCGGGGCTTAGGGGAAATTAAGGGGAAGGAAGATGAGAGCAGATGGTAAAAACTCTCGAAGGGAGTTGGGGGGAGAAGATGTTAGGTTTTACTCTGGTCTGGATGAGAGTGCTGAGAACACCTTGTCTGGATCACCTCCCTCAAGTCTTGCCTGTAACCCTTTGACCCTTACCCGAAAGCGGGGGAGGGGCGCGAGTCTCCTGTTCCCGCCTCTGACTCCTAGACTGAGACAGGCCAGGACCCCTTAGTAGTTCAGGCTCAGAACTGGACCTTCGTGGAATGAAGGATTTAAAGGCAGCCGAGCGCATCTTGGCCTCCTTAAACTTTTTGACCACCATCTTGACGGAAGTGCCGAAAAGCTCAGAAGGGGAAACTGGCGCATCAAGGAGAAAGCCCTTCTCTTTCATCCCGATATCCGCCAGGTTCCCCCACAGATGCATCTCCGTAACCACCATGGCCGCCATAGTTCTGCCAATGGCAGTAGCGGTCTACTTATTGGCACGGAGAGCGAGATCTCTGGTGCGAGTCAACTCTGCCATCTCATCAGTGGATAAACCCTGGCCTTTATCCAGGTCTTTCAACAGGTCAGACTGATAACCTTGAAGCACTGCCATAGTGTGCAACAAAGCTCCAGCCTGACCTGCTGCTGCTACGTACACCCTGCCATTCAAACGAGATGTATCCTGAAATGGTTTGGACGCAGGGAGGGAGCCTTAAGAGAAGATGTCTCACCCACAGAGAGATAGCTGTCTAGTGTCTCTTCAGTAGGGGGCATTTTCTCATAACCGTTCTCACGCATCCCCTCAATATTGGCATAACTAGTATGCTGAAACCTATGGATGCAGGATGAAGATCAGAACCACATGGAGATCAGGAAGAAATGGAAGGCTCATTTGAGCTGGAGGGTTATGATCAGAAAGAAAATGCTCATCGAGGCGGCCTCGAGGCGTCACTTTCTTAACACGCTTCCACGGCAAGTCAAGCCTCACCGTGGCGCATTCCATAACCTCAAGCAGCTCAGCATACGCAGGGCAGGAGGAATGAGAGGACTCTGTCTCAACTTCTTCATCCTCATCTGACATCTCCTGCTCTTCCTGGCCTGGAGCCAGCAGAGCACTAGCCGCTGGATCAGATGATGTAAGAGAAATAGCATCGTCATCACACAGCTCACTCTCGTCCACGCCTGATGAGCGCGAAAGGGAAAGACCCTCTCTCAACTGTAGCGTCTCGACCAATCTGACACACTAATTTTTATTTGATTTAACAAATCAATATTCATAGATTAACAAATCGTCACAGTCCCCTCACTCAAAAAAACTGGATGCCAGGATTTCTGCTGAAAACCATCCCCCCTTGGTCACCATGACAACCAATCATGATATCACTGGTTTTATGACACCCCAGGAATGTGAGTAGAATAACCCACTCTTTGTCCCCATAGGAAAGGCAGAGCAGAAATTGACTTTTCTACTAATTAATTCATAGGAAACCCTTCTTTGAATGAACACCCATTTTCTTAAGGCCATTGTGTATATTATTGCTGTTTTGTATTAATCTGTTGTATTATAGAATATTTTATTCATGCTTACGATAAACCACTCATTCATATAACCTTACAAATACCGTGTTTAATATCTATGAATTCGCCTTCATATGATAGAAACAAGCATGTATATTATATGTGCGACATAGGCAATTATTAGTGTCCTGAAATCTTAGTATTTTCGACTCAGTTCCGCTATAAGTTCCATGTTTCCCACACAACGCGTCGTAAACCCTCCAGCAATTGCCAACTCCCGCTTGGAATTTCTGTCTTTTTCATTGGACAAGCCCATCTTGAAAGGGGGGGATCTTCTCCGACCTTAAAGGCCGCACTTCATGTGATCCGCCCAGTCGGTGGTTCGGTCAGATGCAGATGAAGTGTGAAAAAACAACGTTTCAGGCTATCAAAGCTGCGGGCCAGGCCTCGGGCCTTGAATTTCCATTCACCAAAAATCCTAGGATCTCAAAAACTGGTTCTTTTCATCAACTAAATTCAGCAAGATCTTGGGCCTTAAGATGGCATCAGGAATCTATTTTCAGACAGAAGAGACTTGCAAGTATCAAACTTAGTCATATTAATTGATACATTAAGTATAATTTACACCTTTTTACAAAGGTGTGTTCGAACTAAGAATCTGACGCTTCCCTCAAGTGTAGATCTGCTGAATATGCAAATGGTTCCATAAATGTCATTCCTATGTCTCTTTCTGTACTGAGCTAAAATTTAACCCTTTCCTATACCAACTGTATGTGTGTGTGTGTATGTGTATGTTAGACCAGTTTAGGTGTGTATGTAGGATGTTAGACCAGTTTATGGTGTATGTATGGATGTTTTTTTTAGACCAGTTTTATGTGTTTATGTAGTATGTTAGAATAGTTTAAGTGTTTATGTAGTTAATAAAAACCTTACTTTTATCACACTTGACATGTTCATTGTTTACTCATAACCGGAGACACTAATCATGCAGATTTACGTTACAAGCTTATAGAATTGTACAGTAAGAAAGTAATTTCCCTTAACCAGGAAATTAACGTTCTTAGAATTGACAAGACAGTTGACCCTGAGAGGTCAGCTAAATATCTACAGCGGATCTAAAATATGAATAGTTAATTATAACTAGTTCTGGTTAATTAATTCATATTTCCTGTTGTGATTCTAAAGCGTACACAACTCATCAGCCATGGGTACACTGCGATCACAAGCAAGCCTTTCATCCGTCTGCTCAGCAGCTTCCCTGAATGCGAGGTAGTGATGGCTGTCCCTCTTTCCTCGGAAAGAGTTTAAGTGTTTATGTAGTTAATACATAAACTCGGAAAGAGTGACAAACGAGAGTGGAGCTTTTTCAAAGAAAAAGGCTCACAATGCAAGCAGATTGCTCCCTCGAGGACATCGAGTGAATGCTTTTCACCCAAACAAAAGACTGTGAACGCACCGGGTAATGACTTTAGATGACTTTAGATTTATGCTTCAGACACTGGTCACGCTGAAGGCGTCACCATAAGGACCCCTGAGGACACATGTGTGAAGACTGAAGAGTGTAAAGACCATCGACTGTACTGTGCGACTCCACCGGGCAGGGACACCGGCAAGGGACATAAGTATCGCTTTTGATTTGTCCTCTTTTCTTCACCTTGCTTCAGTTCTTAGTTTTATGACCAACTCTTACTATGTGTTTCCATACCCCTACTATTACTACCACTCACATACCACGCATCACACACTATATGCAGTGCAATCCTAGAAACCTGCGCACTTTGCCTATGTCTGCTAATACACTTACTTTTTCTATTGGTCTCTGGAATTGTCAGTCTGCAGTAACCAAAGCAGATTTCATTACATCTATTTCTAGTCATTCAAGACTAAACCTCATGGCCCTGACAGAGATGTGGATCAAACCAGAGGACACTGCTACACCTGTAGATCTCTCCAATAATTTCTCATTTTCCCACACGCCCCTTCTGATTGGATGAGGTGGAAGTACTGGTCTGCTTATCTCTAATGATTAGAAATTTATTATTTTACCTTCTCTGGGTATTAACAGCTCCTTTGAATCACATTCAGTCACTATTACCCACCCTTTTAAAATCCATTTTGTAGTAGTTTATCGACCCCCAGGACCACAAGGTAACTTCTTGGATGAATTAGATGTGCTGCTCTCAACTTTTCCTGAGGATGGTACTCACCTAGTTATGCTTGGAGACTTCAACATCCACTTAGATAAACCTCAGGCTGCAGACTTCCACATCTATTGATGCTAACAGCGCTACTGATACTTTCTGCTCCACTCTTACATCTTGTTTAGACACTGTCTGCCCTTTACCTTCCAGGCCAGCCTGTACCATCCCTTCTGCCACTTGGCTATCTGATGTTCTCTGAGAAAATCGTTCTAAGCTCAGGGCTGCTGAAAGGATGTGGCACAAATCAAAAAAATCCTACTGACCTTAATGTATATCAGTCACTCCTCTCTTCCTTCTCTACTAATATCTCCACTGCTAAAAGCACATACTAGCGTTATAAAATTAACAATTCATCTAACTCTCGCATGCTCTATAAAACATTTTCCTCACTCCTTTGTCCTCCCCCTCTTGCATCAACTCTAACAGCTGATGACTTTGCCACATTCTTTATTAAAGGGGTGGTTGACTATTTTTTTATAGGCTGATTTTGTTTTGGGGGTGTACTTGAACATGCTCTTATGCTTGGTGGTTCAAAAAACGCATTATTTTTACATAATTTACCTTTCTTCCCAACCGCTCGGTCCATTCTCCTCTGAAAGCGCTGTCGTTTTCATGCTTGTAGTGAAGCCCCCTCCTCAGAAATACACAAGGGCTCTGATGATTGTTGTGTGGCCGTGTGTTGTGATGGGCTAAACGACTTCTAGCGCGAGTCTAAACGTCTCGACCTCAAAATAGCGGCATGGGTTCTTGGTGTATTGTAATTTTCAATGTACGTGTTATTGATTGCTTATCATATTTGAGCCGGATGAGACACAGAGGATATTAGGAAGAGGATCGCGAAGGAGAAACTGTTGCAAGCAAGGCTAATGGTAGGCCTAAGCTTTTGGTTGTGTTGTCTCATACTTTTAGAGGACGCCGGTTTTGTAAATGCTAATTTCTATGTAGAGCTTTTAATATATGGTTTTATACTGATTAAAGCTTTAATACAGTTCGGCAACTGCACACGCATCCATGTATAACGCTTCTCATAGCTACGTGAAAATAAGTGTGTGCATGAGATGATGATTCGCAGCGAGAGAGAGAGATGCAGAGCGCGTGCAGAGCAGGGCGACGCGAGGGACAGTATTGAGAACTGCTGCTTTAGAGCATTGATTTTGAAACTTGTGAATCATTAGAATCGTTAGAAGACAGAATCGCGATTCATATATGAATAGATTTTACGTGCACCTCTAGTTTTCTCCTCCTCTTCTCTAAAGCAGCGCCAGCTCTCGGCATGCACCTTTCGGTGTTCCCGGAGGCGGGGGTTTATGAAAATTTGGTTAGAGCGTTAACGGAACCTGGGAAGTAAATCGTGTAGTCAATACAGCTGTGATCATTAAACGTTCAGCTTCGTAACTTTGCCGATATGTTTATGATCAAACAGCAGACATAAACTACTAATGTGTCATTAAAAAAGGGGACGGAAATCGCAATCAACCTCCCTTTATAAAATTAAAACCATCAGTGCACAATTTTCCATACCACAATCTGTCAAGCACATTTTACCAGCAAACATACACTCATTCACATCATTCTCTTCACTCTCTGAGACAGAAGTCTCCAAACTCATCTTTTTCAGTCATCCTACTACTTTTCTGCTTGATCCTATTCCATCTCATCGGTCCTTCAAGCCATTTCTCCTGAAGTTTACCTGCACTCAATCATATCATTAACACATCCCTTCACACGTGGTATTTTCCCTCAGGCCACTTAGACCGGCTTGTATAATACCACTATTAAAGAAACCCCGCCTTAATCCATCTATTTAGAGAATACAGCCCAGTTGCCCTTCTTCTTCATTGCCAAAACTTAAACAGCTGTTGTTAAGTTGTACAACAACCACGTCTTCCTTTCTCACACAGAATCCAACCTCTCGATAAGAACAGTTCTGGTTTCAGAAGTGGACTATTCAACCGAGACTGCCTGCGTCTCAGTTTTTGAAGAACTCAGACTGGCAAGCGCGGATTCCAATATATTAAATACTATCTTGCTGGCGGTTGCGCTTTTGACATGGTTAACGACCAAATCTCCTGTCAACCCTTATTGGCAACGGGCATCTCAGGACCACACTTGTAGTGTCTTACCTCTCAGATAGGTCCTTCAGTGTATCTTGGAGAGGTGAGGTGTCCAATTTGCAACATCTAACTACTGGGGTGCCACATGGCTCAGTTCTTGGAACACTTCTCTTCTCTGTCAACATGGCATACATGGCATGGTTTTGTCATTCAGAAACATGGCTTTTCATTATCACTGCTATGCTGATGACACTCAATTCTACCTCTCATTCCATTCTGATGATCTGACGATAGCTGCTCACATCTCAGCATGTCAAACAGACATTTCTTGTTAGATGACGGACCACCACCTTCAACTCAACCTGGCTAAGACAAAACTGCTTGTAGTTTCAACAAACCCATCACTTCATCAAAATTTCACCATCCAGTTAGGCACATCAACCATAACTACTTCAAAAAAAGCCAGAAAACTGGAGGGGGTTATGATGATGACAGTGGACTCTTTTTATAGACCAACATTGCTTTCTTTAATAAACTGTTCGGTCCTGCAGGTTTGCTTTATTCAACATCAAGAAGATCCGGCCCTTTCCTTTCGGAACATGCTTCACAACTCCTCGTTCAAGCTCTTGTTCTATCCAAGCTGGACTATTGCAATGCTCTCTTGGCAGGTCTTCCAGCCACTTCTATCAAACCTTTACAATTAATCCAGAACGCGGCAGCAAGATTAATTTTTAATGAGACAAAAAGAATGCAAGCCACACCTCTGTGTATTAATTTGCACTGGCTACCAATAGCCTAAAAATAGCATAAAATTGAAGGCATTGATGTTTGCCTACAAAACAACCACTGGCTCTCCACCCCTTTACCTAAATTCATTACTTTAGACTTTTGTGCCCTCTAGAAGCTTGCATTCTGAAAGTGAATGGTGTATTATTGTGCCATCCCACATGTTGCCATGCCCCACAAAAGAGCAGCGAACCTAGCCATCTCCAAGATCGGCTTAAAACACATCTCTTCCATTTTATTTGCACTATACCTCTAGCACTCTCTATTCTAATTCTATTTCTTAAAAAAAATGGTCCCTTTTAGACTTGCACTCTATTAATTTACAAACTGCTTGTTTTCTTCACAAAAAATAAAAACGAACACTAGCTTCTCTAATCTTTTTATATTCTATCTATTTGTTTTCTTTTTATGTATTATACAATTAACAAAAGCAAAAAAAACTCTAATACTAGCTTGCTCTATTCTTTTTTCTATTCTATCGGTTTTCTTTTTTATTATATAATTTTTTTAAAAGCCTGCTATGTGTACTATGTTTTAAGCTAACTAAGACTTGCTATAGCACTTGCATATCATTGCTCTCCTGTTGATTTTGATTGCTTCCATTGTCTCATTTGTGAGCTGTGTTGGGCAAGTTACTCTGAAAATGTAATCAGATTACTGATTACTTATTACTCCTTTTAAAAGTAATCACGTAACTGTTCTGATGACTTTATTTCAAAAGTAATTAGTAATTAGTTACATTACTAGTTACTTTACTTTTTCTCCATTAAATTTATGAAATCCCAGCATACATGCTCCCAATAAATATTTGTTATCAACATTCACAGAACACTGTTATTCTAACTAAAGCAAGCGGCTGCTGCGTGCAAGGTTTGGTATGGCAGAATGCCAGCAAAGAGCACTGCATATATAATCTCTAAAAGACATCTCAGTTAATCGCAATCTCACAAATCTCTGTTATAACAAAATAAATGTATGCATAATGAATCTTTCACAATGTCTACAATCCGTGTGTTATAATGAGAGGATTCGTGAGCATGCAAACTTCAGCACTGCATTGCTCAACGCTGCAAACACTGCCTAAATAGTCTAAATAGAGACTCTGCATACGCTTGCACATGTTAATCGCTTATATTTTATATTAGTTCATGTTGCTTTTGTGCAATAGATGAACAATTTATTTGTTTTAGATAGTATGTTCTAGATATTCTATTTTGGGGTAGTCCCGTTGAATGTTTTATCTCCCGCACCGCACACACACACCACACAACACCCGAGATCTACTCGCTGCACCAGCATCGACATCGGTCCCGCGCCGCACTCTGTTGCATCGGGTGTCGCGGGATCAGGTCTCTAATCCACTGGCACTTGAGTCGACAGTGTGTGTGCTACATCCTTTTACAATCTCTAGATTATAAAACACTGAATTCTGTCAGCAATGTAACGCGGCAGTAACATATAGAGACCTCGACTTCGAAGATTAAGTACTATTTTGAAAATTATTATGCGTTAAATTACTCCGTTACTAAAAATGTAATCAAATTACAGTAACGCGTTACTATGTAATGCGTTACTGCCCAACACTGTTTTTAAGTCATTTTGGTTAAGGTCTGCTAAATGAATAAATGTAAATGTAACGCTAAGCCTGGGGACGGGATGTCTCAGGTCCTTTAAAATTGCTCTCTCTTCTGTAAGTTTGTACTCCGATGCCCAGCTGCAGTGTGTCTCTTTTTTCAATCTGAAAGGAGGTTGTTTTCATTTTTGAGTTTCTATACACATCATGTTATTAATTATTGTTAATGTATTCAGTTCTCAGTGAGTATATTTGGCTTTCACGAGATTAAATATTGTAGTGTCTCGACAATCTGACCACTAATTTTTATTTGATTTTAACAATCCAATTATTCATTAGATTACAAAGCGTCACCCCCTCACTCAATATAAACTGTGGATGCCTAGGGATTTTCTGCTGAACACCTCCCCCATTGGTCACCTGACAACTAATCAGGATATTCGGTTTTATGACTCCCCAGGGTGAGTAGGATAACCCACTCTTGTCCCCATAGGAGAGGCACGAGCAGAATGATCTTTCTACAATTAATTCAAGAAACTCTTTCTTGAATGAACACAATATCCTTCGGTGTGTGTGTGTTATATTATTGTCACGTTGTTATTGTCTTGATATTTTTTAGAATATTTAGTTTGTGTGCTGTGAGGGAACCATTCTGATCTCCCTTTCACTATATGTAATCTTACCATTGTTTAGTATCTATGAATTCTCCTTCTGATGATCTAAACAAGATTGTTTATTATATGTTGGTACATAGGCAATATGTTAGTGTCCTGAGAATCTTTAGTATTGTTGATTCAAGTTCCAGATACTAAGTTCAATGTTTCCACACAAAGAGTTCATATAAACTCCCCAGGATCTCAAAAAACGCCCACTTGGGATTCCGGCCTTTCTAATTGGATAAGCCCATCTTGAGAGGTGGGGATCTTCTCTGACCTTAAAGCTGGCACACCATGTGACCCGCCCAGTCGGTGGTGCGGTCAGATGCTAAGATGAAGATGTGAAAAAAACGCTTCAGGATATCAAAGCTTGGTGCCAGGCCTTTCGGCCTTGACTTTTCATTTCACCAAGATCCTCTGACTCAAACTTGTTCTTTCTCATCAACCAACTTCAGCATGATCTTGGGCCTTAAGATTGCATCAGAATCTCTTTCAGACAGACAAGACTTGCAAGTATCAAAATTAGTCTTATTAATTAGGTATCATTTGCACCTTTTACAAAGGTGTGTTTGAACTCAGAATCTGACGTATCACTCAGGCTTAGATCTATTGAATATGCAAATGGTTCCATAAATGTCATTCCTTATGTCTCTTTCTTTAGTACTAAACTTTAACCCTTTCCTATACCAAATGTATGCGCGTGTGTGTATGTGTATGTTAGACCAGCTTATGTGTGCATGTAGGATGTTAGACCAGTTTATGTGTTATGTAGTATGTTAGACTAGTTTAAGTGTTTATGTAGTTATTAAAGTCTTACTTGTATCACACTTGAGGTTGTTTATTGTTTGCTCATAATCGCAGTCCCTAGTCATGCAGATTTTTGCTACATGCTTTGTGTATTATTGTACAGTAAGAAAGTTATTTCCCCTTAACCAGGAAATTAACGTTCTTCGAATTGACAAGACAGTTGACCCTGAGAAGTCAACTAAATATCTACAGCGGATCTAAAATAATCATAATTAATTATAACTAGTTATGGTTAATTATTCATATTTCCTGTCATGAGCTGATTCGTTACATATTTATATATTTTATCTCTTGATAGACATGTATGCATTTTGTATAATAAATGTACATGTGTGGTGACATGTACTAGGTTATAGGTTGTTGCCGTATTTCCTGTTGTGAGGTGGCTGGCTTCTTATTTGATGCATTTAAAGCAATGCCATAGGTGACTTTATAGGGGGTGAATTATAGGGGTCTGTTTTTGATCCATTTCTTCTTCTGGTTTTGCTATGCCAACAGTTAGCAGCTGTTTTTGTTAAGAAGGTGAAGCTAAAGATGTTATTTATAAAAGTAGGTATACATTTTGCCTACATATAAACTTCTTGGTTATTTATTTAAATGAGTTCAGTTTTGTTTAACGTTTTTGGATTCCTAAATCATTTCCACACTAGTTGTATTCTTACATAGTTAAACAAACAGAGTGATTATATTTTAAGTTTATTAAGAAATAACACCCTTACCCGCACCCACACATTCACATACATACTAAAGAGTTGTCCAAACAATCATTTTTATATATTTAACAAGTAAATGTGCTATATTTCCCTAAACAAATATTTATTGAAATCATTAATCTAAACAAAAGATGAGTAGTTTTCCTATGGTAGTACAAGGGATTTTTATTATATTTTATTTATATTTATATACATATATATATAATTATATATATTTATGTGATTATTTATTTTTTTCACAGATCCATTGAAATAAATTTTTAAGTTGATAATCAGCCCACCATAATAAATTACTTAGAGCACAGGATCTTTGTCCATTTGGCTCTCGAACACCCCAGAATCTGAAACTACAGATCAGCATTAGATGTTAAGTGTTGCTTTCTGTGTGATATGATACTGACTGTGAGAATCATTTACTATATGATAATCAGTTCAAGAAAAATTACTATAGTAATTTATAGTAAATACTAAAGTGTTTTTGAACCATACTATAGTAAAATACTTGAATTAATTTGTTGTGGTAATTATGTAGTTGCTGTGGTAATATAACAACTTTAGTAATATAAACAAATTACTTCACCCAATACTGTACTAAGTTTTCTACAACTATAGGGTATATTATACTACAATACACTACAGTTTACTGTAGTACAAGTACAAGTATGCTACAGTATTTGTTATAGTTTATCAGTTCACTATAGTTAATACTACAGTATGCTGTAGCTAACATCAAGTGTTGTAAATACTATAATATATACAGTATAATACACTTAACTATAGTATGATTCAAAAACACTATAGTATTTACTATAAATTACTATAGTATTTGTTCATGTGGGTTCTCACCCAGAGATTGTGTTGGTGCCATCAAACCATTTCCATCTGCCCTCTTTATCACTGTCTGTCAGACCAATGCAGACTCCAGGATAATGATCACAGACCAATCCAGACTTCATAATGTACTCAACATCATACTGTGAAATTTAAATAACAACACATTTAACACATCATAAACTAACAATAAACACATTTCAGCAGACTATCTCTCACTAATAAAAAAATAAAAACATTTTAGTTGCAATATACCATTAAACAATGCACTTCTAAGTAGGGATGCACCGATACCAATACTGCTCTTGTATCGTACTCGTACGCGTTAAATGCCCCGATACAAACGCGATATCAAATAGATGTGTAAGCGCCATATTCAGACAAAGAAACAACGACAACAGACAGCAGAATGGAGTTATTCGAGATTAAGGATGTCTACGTAGTATATGTATGCAATGAATTTAATGTTAAACATTCAGTATTAACGCCTGTATAGCTGATGTGCGCGAGCTGATAAACAAAGCACGCTGAGTGGATTGAGCGCGCGGCGGCGCAGATGCGCAAGCTTGTCAAGTGAATAAAACAGGGTTTGTAGGGGGTGATATTCAAATGACGGATGTTTTCTGCTTTTTTTTTTGCCAGATGTGTGTGTGTGAACATACGATCATTAGTCGATGAGATTGGCGGCGGCATACGGATATTTCATGAATCACACATGAACTCTGTCGTAAGCTGATTTGTGCGCACAGATCTGCGCTCTTTTCTACGTTAGATTGATAAATGAGACCCACTGTTTCTAATACGAAATTACTACTATTATTTATATAAAATATTATTGAATAATAATATTTAATAAACAAAAACAGCCATCATAAAAGTTGCTATGCAATTCAGTCAAAAGTACAAAGTCAGCACTCTGAAATACAGCATTAAAGTTACACAAAATATAACGTGATGAGATTTTGCCAAAACTGGTGGCTCTGGACAAAAATAGATTAATGAGACAAGATTGCCATTAAATTTTTACCAAAACGAATTAATAGTTAACCACATAGAGGCGTCAGAGCAAGCAGTATATTCCAGAAGTCTGGCCATGTGAAGCGCTTTCAGCGGGTTATGTGCGATGAACGCATGTGTCCTGAAGCTCCCGTCTCCGACAACCCGAAGGCAAATTTAAAGAGCGTTATCTTTATTAGCAAACTGCATTTTTGAAGTCCAAACAAGTACATTCTTGCCTAAAATGCTCTTAAAACTACATTCTGTGACACAAAAAATAGTATTATTTAAAACATTAGAATACAGTGGGTGTCCGCCCATGCCACTTGCCGTGGGAAAAAAAACGGCATCGACAGCAAACGAGTGGTATTGTGTTAACAACATGTGAAACGGCTGTGGAGTTATATTGGATCTAATATTCAATACTCTTATCAGCATCAGATTCGAGGACCAGAAAGATGTTGATAAATAAAAATTTAAAATGTGGGATTTTTTGTTATTTTTTATTTATTTTTTATTTTTTTAAATAATAATGACTAGATGTGTGTAATGAAAACAGAGACATTTTATATTATATTTAGTTTCATTTAATTATATGGAATACCACAATAACACAGAATAAAATATAATAAAAAATAAAACAAAAATGTTGTCAAAATATCACCTAGCAAATTTTCTCTTTTTTAAAAAAGCTTGAAAGTGGTCCATTAAGAATTTTTATTTTTAGATGAATTTTAATGTTTATCAAGTTGAAGTTCATTTTACTTGACAGAATACATTAATTCAAAACATCCTGCAACATCATCATAGGCACATTTTCGAGGAGTTTAGGTTTAATGCCATAAAACACTTCTGTAAATAAATACAAATCTAGTGGTTTTTAAGATCAGATTTGTGTTTTTTCTTAACCATATTCACTTCAGGAGTCCCATTTTGCACATTATGTATTATGGACATGAAATGGGTTTCAGACAAAATGTTCAGTTGTGGACGTCCTCCAGGAACAAGGAAGAGAAACCCTGCTTTAGATGAGAATCAATTATTACAAATGTTTTGTACTGTTGAACTTGTGTCAAAAAGGTGTGTGATGTTCCTATGGCAGTGTGAATTGTGAAATCCTCTTCTCACAGATCCATTGAAAAGCTCTATGACATTCAACATCAAGCCACCCTATTAAATTAAGAAACTCTGTCCGAGACACAGCTACAGTCACAGCACAGTCCTCATCTGCTCTATTGTCTCCTTTTCCTCCATCTGGTTCACTTCTTTGTCCTTTGGAGGCCCAGGACCTGAATCAACAGATCAGCATTAGATGTTCAGTGTTGCTTTCTGTGTGATATGATACTGCCTGTGAGAATCATTTTTTAGATAATAATCAATTCAGTTAAGTGAGTTCTCACCCAGAGGTCATGTTGCTGCCATCAACCCATTTCCATCTGCCCTCTTCAGCAGTGTCAGTCAGACCAATATAAAATACAGCATTACCAGACTTGTTCTTAACAAAATCCTGAGCAGATGAAACACTCACATTTATATCATAATTTAGCACATTTCATCTGACCATCTTACATTTAGCTGCTACACACTACACACGTTCTTGCACTCACTTGTTCCTGTCCGTTGTTTATGATGATCAGATCTGCTCCTTTCTCGGTACAGTATCTTCTGCTCTCAGTCCAGTTCTTCATCTGATTGGACATGTAGTAAAAACTGGATTGATAACAAGTCCATCCAACTGTTAACAGAACCAGTTCAGATGTTAACTTTTTATTCTCATTTATACTCACCTGTCTGTAATTTATAACAGATAGTATACTCATAGATTGTGTACACTGAAGGTTACTGAGACCACAACCCAACTCCATCATGCTTTAAAAATGTCTGCTGTATAGCAAACAACTACATAGACTAAAGAAATGTTACCACAAATCTGAAGTTGATTTCTTAGCTGTTCTCTCTCATTGGTCAGGTTTGTGTTCTTGAGAATTAGCTGCTTTCTCTCATTGGTCAGGTTTGTGTTCTTGAGTATTAGCTGCTCTCTCTCTTTGGTCAAGTTTTTGTTCTTGAGTATTAGCTGCTCTCTCTCATTGGTCAAGTTTGTGTTCTTGAGTATTAGCTGCACTCTCTCTCATTGGTCAGGTTTGTGTTCTTAAGTATTAGCTGCTCTCTCTCATTGGTCAGGTTTTCATTCTTGGATATGAACTGTTGTCTCTCTTGAGTGAATGTGACACACAGCACTATGACTGCAGTCAGCAGAAGAACACACAGCAGCACCAAACTCACTGCAGCGGATCTAGAGCTTCTTTTCCTCACTGAATCATTTCCTGAAAATGACAGACATTACTGTATATTAGTCTATTTTCTTCTCCATTTCTCCATCCAATTTACATCAGCTTTTATGAGTAAATTTATTAGCAATTAATCTCAGTTACCTGTGTGTTGAGATGTTTGGGTTTTCGGTGTTTGGGTGTCAAAGTCCTCTTTGTCTTTCTTATGTTTCATATCTCTTACAGCCTCGGCACTCACATAGATATCAACCATTTTCTCTATTCTGTCTTCTGAGTCCATTATCAAATCTTTATTCATACAATCATTCACATGTCCAGACATCTTCAATGCAGTTTGGATGGCTACACCTTTTAACATTGAAGCGTAAATGTGAAGTATTAAACAAAGCTATAAGTCATATCTAACTAACTAATATCTCTCCTACTTCATTGTACTCATGATGTGTCTGTGTGTTTCTGGTAATAAGTTCATGTATTTATGCAAAAAGGAACTTGCAACATGTAGGAAGTTAACACAAATGCCACAATCTTTTGTGATTGGATTGGTGAACTTAAAGGAGTGACTTATTTTGTGTAACTGTGCGACAGCTTTTAATAGCAAATTTATGTGCTATTAAAATTGATTTTTACTTTTAACATTAGCATCAAATTTGGAAGTTAGCAAGTTCATGAGAACTTATGAGAATCCTGAAATATATATTCAGAAATGATTATGTTGTGAGGCGAGATGACACTTTTTTCTCTCTCTCTCAGGATATCTATCAGTGTCTGGGAAAAAATACTTTTCAAACTTCACAACTTCTCATTCCAATGTCTTCATATAGGTTATATGTCACTTAAGGAGATGTAGTGAACATTTGTATTTATTTATTTATTTATTAGTAAATAAAAACATATCTGATTGTCCTTAAACAATGGTACTAGAAACAAGTTCCCTTTCAGTCGGTCACTCCGAGTCATGTCGGTGACCGACGAATTGGGATCTCGCTTAGAGAGACCAATCTACTTCGAGTGTAATTAAACGAACCAATGCACACTGGCATGCAATTATTGCATACAGCTGCCGCTGATCACCGCATGAGCATAAAAAGGCAGCCGGTGCAATGCATACCAGCTTTTTGCTTCGGAGCCGAGCGACAACATTGTTCTGCTCCATCCAAGAGTCTTCAGTGAGCTACGAGTTCAACACGCTCTTGGAAGCTTATGGTGTTGGCGGACGGCGCTTCAGCGGTGGTCGTTCCTGTGTCAAGTAGGTTGCGCACTTCAGGCTGCACTACCCCCTGTTGTGCTGCAAACGGCCGTTTCCCCTGTGCGTCTCTGCACGTAAAAGAGCATTTCCCTAAAAGAGTCAATTTCTCTAAAAGAGTACAATGAGCGGGTGCGTCTTTGTAAAGACGACGTATCATCTTTTTAAAGATGCCGTTTCACCCACGCGTTTCTGGATGTGGTTGTTATCTGGCGCCGGGTGATGGTCACAACCACTGCCTCATGTGTCTGGGCATTAAACACGCTGAGGTGGCGTTCGCGAATGAGTCATGTTCCCATTGAGGGAAGATGACCATCTCGGAGCTGCGAGCCAGGCTCCGTTTCCTCCAGGGGGGCGAAGCTCCGTTGACTCAGCCTTTGGATATAGTGTCATCCTGGCGGCGCCAGGCGTGGGCTATCGTTTTTTCCTTTCACTCCTCTTTTTGTCCCCCCCCCCCCCTCCTTTTCAACGCCCTTTTTCTTGCCCACCCCCTCACTTTTTTTTTTTTTTTTTTTTTTTTGTTTTTTTTTTGTTTTTTTTTTTTTTTTTTTTTTTTTTTTTTTTTTTTTGTTTTTTTTTTTTTTTTTTTTTTTTTTTTTTTTTTTTTTTCTTTTCTTTTTTTTTTTTTTTTTTTTTTTTTTTGTTTTGTTTTTTTTTTTTTTATAGGGCAGTAGCACGGGCCGTCTGAGGGTTACAGTGGTGGCAAACACCTCAGGGAACCAACCCTCGTGGGATCATCGCTCCTCTAGTGCTTCGCAACCAGTTGAGCCTTTCTTACCGGAGGTGCATGAGGAGCTCAACAGGTCGTGGACGGCACCTTTTTACTGCTGGAAACCGATCTGCTGTTTCCTCCTCCCTCACCACCCTCGATGTTGGTGCAGCTAGGGGGTATACAAGGGACCCCCAGTGGAGCGGTCGGTTGCTATGCAATTGTGTCCTCCCGGGTCTTAGGTACTCGTCTGACCTGTCCGGCGATGCTTATACGGCCTGTGTGGAGAAAACTCCTACGACTTTACACGGCGCCCTGCATTACTGCAGGTCATCAGGCAAAGGCACCGCGGGACTGCACGAGGGGTGGTCATATCGGAAGTTGAAAGGGTCTCCGAACGATACGACCTCACGCTTGTATGTATGTCGAGGGTCACCGCGGTTCTATGGATTGTGCGATTGTCCCATGTGGTCCGGAGGTGCCATGTACTGCACTGTTGTGGTTGATATGAGGGACGCCGACCAAGTTCGGTTTCCGTAATGCCCCTCTTCAGCGACCGGTGGAGAGCTTGGCCCAGCAGATCTGGGCAACAGAAAGCATGGCGATAATGCATAATTGAGCGCGCTTAAGCACTGGCTTCATGGTTGAGTCCCGAGGTGGGCGTGGCAACGCTGCACTTACCGGGTCCAAGTTACACCGGCCTGTCGCCAAACCTTCACCCCACGGTCAGACCTTACATTCCTCCGGGCAGGAGTGCCACTAGAACAGGTCTCCAGGCATGCTGTAGTTCACACGGATGCCTCAACCACCGGCTGGGGGCCACGTACAACGGGCATGGTGGGTTTGCAGTGTCGGGGGTTTGGACGGGCCCCCATCTGCATTGGCATATCAATTGCCTAGAGTTGTTAGCAGTGCGCCTTGCCTTGAACCGTCTCAAAGGGTGCAGCAAGCACGGGCTGGTCCGAACAGACAACACGGCGACCATTGCATACATCAACCGACAAGTTTGTCAGCGCTCCCATCAAATGTCACAACTCGCCCGCCATCTCCTCCTATGGAGTCAGAAGCATCTGAGGTCACTTTGTGCCATTCACATTCCAGGTCTGCTCAACCATATGGCCGACGAGCTGTCACGAGCTACGCTCCCTGGAGAATGGAGACTCCATCCCCAGGTGGTCCAGCTGGTTTGGGGACGTTTCGTAGCCGCTCAGGTAGACCTGTTTGCTTCTTCAGAAACCTCTCACTGCCAGTTGTTCAGTTGTTCGAGGGAACACTCGGCACGGACGCACAGGCACACAGCTGGCCGCGGGGCCTTCACAAATATGCGTTTCCCCCAATGAGCCTTCTAGCACAGACACTGTGCAAGGTCAGGGAGGGCGGTATTGGCCCCTCGGTGACCTGGTTCCCCGAAAAATGATACTCGAGACCGGAGAAAAAGAAATCGAAGACCCGAGACTGCCCGCTCAGGGCGGGCTTTCTTTTGTTGCAGCAAGGGCTGGAGCGAAGGCTGTCTCCCTACACCCTTAAAGTCTATGTCGCTGCGATCGCTGCAAACCCCGACCCCGTAGAAGGGAAGTCACTAGGGAAGCATGACCTGGTCATCAGGTTCCTTAGGGGGTCGAGGGGAAGGTTAAATCCTCCACGGCACCCCTCTATACTCTCTTGGGACCTGAGTCTGGTGCTCACGGCATTACAGCAGGGCCCATTTGAGCCTTTGCTGTCAGTCGAGCTAAAGTTTCTTTCATTGAAAACTCTGCTCCTGCTTGCACTGGCCTCCATCAAGAGGGTAGGGGACCTGCACGCATTCTCGGTCGGCGATTCGTGCCTAGAGTTTGGGCCGGCTGACTCCCAGGTAATCCTGAAGCCCCGGCCCGGTTATGTGCCCAAGGTTCCCACTTCTCCCTTCAGGGATCAGGTGGTGAGCCTGCAATCGCTGCCCCCGGAGGAGGAAGACCCAGTCCTAGCTTTGCTCTGTCCTGTCTGAGCCTTGAGATGCTACGTATGCTTTTTAGCTCACGCGTGATCCGCGGCAGCGGATGCAATGTTGCATGCCAATGTGCTTGGCCCGTTTAGTTAACACTCGAAGGTGGTTGGGCTCTCAGGCGAGATCCCAATTCGTCGGTCACGACGTGACATCTCCATTCCCTCCTTCAGGGAACGAGGGTTATATACGTAACCGAGACGTTTTGGTCTGTTTAGTGCATAAAACTTGTTTAATGTATTATGTGTTTTTCCCCAATATTTTTGCATTTATGTCTAGAAATAACAATCATAATTTGAAAATTAATCTCTTATTTTGACTTAAAAAAACTAATAAGTTCCTCTGACCTAATCAAAAGTTTTTGCTATTTGTATTAACATTTTTAAGCATGCATTCGTTGCGTGCGTGTTTTTTTTTTTTTTATCCGTATAGTAATGTTGTTTGTGTTTTGTTTCTGTAAGGAGTGTATTTAGGCTGTGAAAAATATATTAAAACAGTTATTGTAATAATATTTCACAGTATTACTGTTTTTACTTTATATATGCTCAAACAAATACAGTTTGCAGGATGTAATAAAAGCCTTCAAAAAGTGTGAAGTCCTGTTAATGTTGTTTTAGGAACAAAGGTATCAGAAATGGAGTTTCCTCTTTTCTCTAGTACAAACCACAAGCTAGAGAAAGCTGATCTTAGCACTATCAACAACATAACAGACTCTCTGTTCTCATATTCTCATATTTCTGATGAGCAAAATTAGCTTAAGAGGATTTCTGTGCTTCTGTATTGTCACACTCCACCATTCAGTGGAAAAAAGCAACAAATATGTTGAGTCTAAGAGCTTATATATTCCAAATTATACATTCAGTGTCCTTTCCCACAGTTTTTCACTGTCAGTCAATCTTAAACGCTGTCTGTACAGAGAGGAACTTTAAAATGGCCCCTGCTTATTTTCCAACAATTTGATTGGCTGCTACCCTGGAGCGTGTATCAGGTCTTTGTCTGGGTTGACAAGAAGTCAGGCATGAAGGATATGACATCGTAATGAGTCACCGTTATCGCGACCATTAGAAGGCCCGCATACCAAAGTTTGAGTGACTGCTGTAGGAAGGCAGACGCTACTGGCCCGCGTGGATCCATCAAGTGCCTGCCATTGTTCGTCCGCATTAGAGGGGCAGCTTTCTAATGGTAATTGAGTTTGTTTCGTTTGGCGAAAGCAGTAAAAATGCCACCGGCTCCACTGATGAGGGTCCTTGATTAGGCCTCAGCTTTATTTCCCATTCTTTTTACACAACCGGAGAGACCGCTCCACATAAATGATGAGACGGGCTCTCTTCAGCAGGGCCCCGAGAGGGAGTCTCGCGGTCCCAGCGGATCCCCCACGCACGCGTAATGTGGGAGCTTTATGCTGATGTGAAATGCCAAGGGTGCAGGCATCCATCCATCATCGTTATGGCTGTGGCTTCTGTTTGGAATCAATACAGAAGACACATTTTATTCCCTATATTAATTATTTTGAGCTCTCATCGCAGCTTTAGTTTACTTTCTCTCGGTGCGTCTCGATAACGTTCCTCTGATAACATGGTGCTTTTTACTAGAGAACATTAGTAGATTTCATAACCTCTTTTCCCAGAAAGTAGTGGCTAATTATTTAAGCTATGGCTCTAACTAAATTTACTCTACTCCAAAAATGCCCCTAAACACAATCACATGACAATTCATAATAGTTTACATTTTGGCAAATTGGTGGCTTATTTGTATGAATTTGTTCTCATTTGTACATTTTCGTATAATCTATTTACACCCTAGTGAAGGTTATATATATGGTTGGGGTGGACCTTCAAGTTTTTTTGTTGTTGTTGTTTTTTTAGTTTTTTTTTTTCTTATGATTTACACATAAATTAAAATGAAATTACGTTTTCCTGTGAGATCAAGTTGAACATATAATTAGCTTAAACACAATCAGCGGTAAAACAGCCAACAATTGTTATTCCTTCTCATACACGTTATGATTACGAGGCAGATTGTTAAATAATGATGGCAAATTTTCATACGGTTCCTTGCTAAATACTATGTTACTACATCTTGTGTAATTATACTGTAGGCTTTTTTTTTTTTTATGAATTTGTAAACGAATTACAGTACGGTTTTTAGGGGCACATATCCAGCTCCATGTGTATGTTTTTTCTGGCATAGTAAACTTGCTTAGTAGCTCACCTGGTACACTTGCATTTGAGATGCAAAACTCATAGGAATGAGTGTTGTAAAACACAAGTAAAAAGTACACAAAGCTGTGTATAAACAGGATTAAAGTAGCATGGAAATATGCTTTTATCACATTTTCTTTCGTTAAGACTATTGGCGGTGCTTACTGTATAAAGGAGGGTATGTGTTTTTGAATGCAAAAGAGCATTAACCTTTTAGCACCACTCAATTTCCTAACTGCTAAGATATGGTCATGAACCAGTATAATAAAATATTAGTATAGTTACTTTTATCTGTTTTGAAGAATTTTGAATGCGCTTTTTAGTGCACTCGCTAGACGTTTTATGCGAAACATGCAAGAAGCAGCATATTTTTGCAAAAATATCACCACAGGCATGTATTTTTCATAAGCCTGGGTTGTAATTATTTGTCAAAAACCTATGTTTAGAGGAAGATAGAGTAAGGATATACTGTACATAATGGCGGAGGATGTGACACAAGCCACATCCTGCTGGAGTTTCTTGACATTATAAGCATTGAAGAGAGCTGATCTGATCAGTTAAAGAAAACCAGTTAAAGCTAACGGTAAACTGATAAACAAAGTGTCCTTTAACGTCAGCAAAAAGGTCACTGTGTGTTCCTGCTGAAGAATATTGAGGGGCTGATTTGTAGCAGTGAACTTTTCGCTACGAATTTAAATCATTAATACTTGTCCGTAAATGTCAGATCGGTAATAATACTCAAACCAATAACATGATGTTGTTGTTAATGAGTTAAAAGCAATACACTAAATGAGCTCCTTTATTATGAGTTGTGTTATTATGGGATGCTTAGCTTCATCTTAAATATGAGATAATCAAACATTATATTTCACAAAGGTGCAGTAACTGCCCCAGAGACACAGAGCATCATTTAAGCATATTGATGTTTAAGTCTTTTATTCCAATAATTCCAGTGTTAGACATAAAGTGAAGCCTCACTGGACTGCTTGACTCAGTGCCGCTGCTCTAGCCAAACGTCATTAGAGGCACATAGTTGAAAGCAATATCAGATATCAGCGAAACAGCAGTGCCCCATAGACTACAGTAACTGAAACTGCAGGCTAAAAAGAGCAAATCAAGTGTTAGACTGAGTCTCATCTGCTTTAAACTATTAAAAGTCCCCCAGCAGTGCCTGCAGACACCCACCCTCACACGAAAACACAGTACACCAGCATTTCCAGCCCTCCTGCTGTAATGTACCTGCGCTTGTACACGAGAGAAAAGTTTTTGCCAGGCCTGATGCTATTTTATGCATTTCAGAAGAATATTAAAGTCATCAAACCTATAAAAGAGCACAAATGAAAATGTGTGAATTATATAGTGACCAAATAATGTTAAAAACAAGCAAAACTTTATTACATTTCACTTTATTAGATGCATCCTGGGATGATTTTTAAACCATAAAGAATTTATGTGTATGCTAGAAACAACAAAAAACAGTTGTCTACATTTTTCCTCACCATATAGACTTTATCCTAACTATGTAGGCTGATTTTATTTATTTTTGTTTTTAATATATAACAGTAATATTGTGAAATATTATTACAATTTAAAATAACTGTTTTCTATTTTAATATATGTTCAAATGTAATTTATTCATGGGATGGCAAAGCAGAATTTCACAGTCTTGTAGTTAATGTCACGGATTCTTCGGATAATCTTATTAGCTAGTTCAACAAAAAAACCATAAATTCTTTGTTGTTATTTTCAAACTACATGTGAGAGACTAATAGGGGAGAAAAACACACAATGCATTTTAATCTGTGATTATGAATGCGCAAGAAAAAATATTATTATTAAATATTACTACTACGCTCCTACTAAGATAATATTATTATTATTATTATCAGATTACCATTATTATCTTTGGTAACAGTTAGTCTGTTAATATTTTTTATGTAAACCGTGATACATTTTTCTAGGATTTTTATGTTTCTTAGAACAGTGTTTCCCAACCGGGATGCCGTCTGTCGAGAGCAGGGGTGCCGTGTAAAAAATCATTTTTTTATATTTTTAAATTGCTAAAATGTTCAAAAAAGCATCTGTTATGTAATATCTATTTCTGATGTCGCCAATAATTAGAGAAGCACCAAAATTTCGGCTGCCGAAAATTAGTCCACCGCTCAGGATTCACTTTCACGTGATGTGACTCTGTGTATTATCCGCTCTATGCGTGTGCGCTCCACTCAGCTCCACTCGTATACCGTTCATGCGAATCGGAACAGAAGTCCACTCAAAAATTGAGCCGACAAAAAACATCGATGTAGTACAGTATTGTTTCTGTCTGCAATAACCCTACTGTGTTGCAACATGGTGTGGTATATAGGCATCTTGGTAATGCTGCCCTCTATAGTCATTGATCGAACCGCATGTTAGCTCGCGGGTTGATAATAATAGCTTCTCAGGATGAAATTATTGGATTAATTGGCTAAAAAAAAAAAAACCAAAAAAAGTTAAATATCTTAACCTTACTGTTAGACGTACCTGAAAAACTAAAAAGCTATTTATTTCATTCGAAGGCCTATCGTTATTTTTTATTTGTGCTATAATTATTAATTTCTTTATTTGTTCTTATTACTGACTGCTTACTTGTCATTTTAATTCAATTCAAAATTTGAAATCAAGCTATCTCGTGCTACTGCGCCAAAATTACCCCACTGTAAAATAAAAAAAACACTGAGTGAGCAAAAATTTGTGAGATAGCTAGCTATAATGGTAATTAAACAATGTTTACATACAAATAAAAGCCTACATTAAAATATGTCATATAAATTGGTCTCTTCATTAGAAATTAGCCTACTGATTGCCACCACTGATGGACACAATGTTTTAATGATATTAAAAATATCTGTATGACATTATATTCTGCAGTTCTTCCCTGTTTTACCGAATATCTATACTTTTCAAATTTATCATATCGAAGTTAGAAATTCAAATTTTGTGACAAAATTAATTTTGTAGGGTGCCACAAGTTTGTTAAAATTTCCAAAGGATGAAATTTTATTTCTGCAATTAATATTGATGACATTTTAATTTTTAATTATTTAAATATTTTTTTCACTTGCATGATGTGGTCTGGTTTGTCCAAACTGATCTGAAATTTTAAGCCAAATATTAATTTGTGTGCAGATCAAATTTTGCAATTACATTGTATTGAGAGGATTGATCGTCACATAAAATATTGAAATGAAATGTTACTACTATATTACTTAAATTAAAAAGAATTTAAAAATAGCTGTAAGAAAAAATAAATAAATAAAAAGAATGTGTCAAATATATAAACGTTAAGTGAAAGAAATTAACCAAACAGGATAGCAAATAGAGTAATGAAAGAGAATGAGAAACATTATCTGGAGTTTTTTCTCCTAAATAAAGCCAGCGATATATGTGAGATTTATTATAACAGCATGATTGCTGTAAGTATATTTAAACTATACTTCCTATATTGATTCTACACAAATTTGCCATTTTGGTTGTTTACAAATTAGGTGCGATTGTTTTAGTTTTTATGATTGACAGCCATAATAATAAAAAATGAATATAAAAAAGAGAATGATCATTGTATTTGTGTGTAAGTGATCATTCATTGTGTTTTGGGTGATAGAGATCAGTCTGGTCATAAGGAAGTGTTTGGCAGGTTATGCAAATAACCACACACACACAGACTGGCCTGAAAACTCAGTCTGCACTGCTGTGATTAATGTTGTATCTGAATATGACGGAGGAAGTCCTGAATAATGTACAATCCGATGGGTCCGTTTTTGCTTGCAGCGACACTGCGTGTGGTTACAGTATGACTAGAGAGATGCTTCTGCTGACCTCGATTCCATCTCCATGAACAAATCCCAGGTGTCTTTGTGCTGTCAGACGCACTCTAAATTGCTTTATCAAGTAGCCCCTCATGTATTTATGAATGCTGTGTGTGGATTGCGTGCTGTGAACGAGGGTCTGCGCTTCTGTGTGGTAAATGAATAATAGACAGAGTGGAAGGGAAATATGGATGAGTTATACAAGCAGGCCTTGGGGTGGATGAGGGCGGATAAACTTCCCATTCATCCCTCTTCTGACAAACCACCCTGGAGAGTCACCAAAACATGCTGATTTGTTCAAACACCATGGTTTCTTATGGAGAAAGGCATGTGGAAGTGAAAAGCCGCGCTAACATTCATGGTAGGTGAAAGGCAGAGAAATCTACATTTTCCTTGTCATCTAAAAGACGCTTTCTTAGAAACACCTCCCGCTTGTGACGGACCTTCTCCTCTCGCTCTGTCTCTCTCCATCTCTGTCTTTCCCTTTGAGGGTTTCGCGCTATCCTCATTACAGAAAAGCTGACACGCAGTCGCACGGCTGCTCTATCGGCATCGATTTCACTGGTCATTGATGAAGAGCCTTCCCTCAGGAGTCGTCAAACTTCAAAACTGCGCTCAGAAGTCTTTGTTAGCGAGTTCCACAAAGTGACACAGTGAAAAGGAATAAAAGTAGCCTGAAAATGAGAGGCCAGGTCTTGTTATGAAATATTGACAGTCTGACATTTGCTCTGTATGGTCTGTGTTTTCATTCTGTCTTCTGTTCCTCTTTAGATCCGGAAAGATGAATACACCACGCTTCCTCTTTTCTATTGCTCACATTCAGTGTGGACCAACTTATATTTCTTTTAATATTCATAGAAACTAGTCTTGAATGAACAGCTCACCCAAAATGAGAACTCTGTCATCATTTATTCACCCTCATGTCTTTCATAACCTTTTCAAAAGGAGATATTTACTGTATTATATTATATTATATTATATTACCAGTCATAAGATTTGGTCGAGAAACAACTATTTGAACAGTTGGAATCTGCGGGGGCAAAAAAAAAATCTAAAAATATGGAAAAATCGCCTTTATAGTTGGCATCATAAAAGTTTCTATGATATACTAATGAAAAATATATTATATTTTATCTATTTATAATATATTCTATTATTATTGTGAACATATAATGCAACTTATAATAAATAAATCTAATAATATTATAGTATGGAAAATAAAATATATAATATATTATATATTATATACATAACGAATAATTAAAAATCTCTTATATATGAAAAATATTATGAAACGTATATATGAAGTCTAGATATATCTCTATATCTACATATATGTGTGTGTGTGTGGCGTGTGTGCGTGGGCATGTTGTGTGTTGTGTAATGTTTATTTATATTCTTTCATTTTTTTATATTATATTATATTATTAATAAAAAAATAAAACTGCTACAATTCCCTTTGAAAGGTTATTGAATTCAGCTGAATAAGTCTCTTTAAGGCAACTAGTTCAAACCTTCTTATTATTTTATTACTCTGACTGTGTCTGAAGATATCTCCTCCTTGATATGCAGAAAAATTATATTTTACAGTCAACGGGTCTCTTCATGTGCTGCGTTTTCGCTCATGTCTGTGTAAACAATTTGTCCTCTCTCCATCGATCAATCACAAGATACGAGCTCGCTCTAAACTATTCATTTGAAGAAACAGAGCGAAATGCGTGGGAAAAAATATGTGTTTGAGTAATGGGCATGCCTGAGCTGTCTGTCATTCTTAGCAGTACCTGTTTGACTCCACTCGTTTGAAAGATTCATGATTTCTATATCCTTCAGCTTACTGGAAATTGGAAAATGTAACACCAGCACATAAGAGATTTTTTTTAATGTCCAAAGTGTCAGTGTTTTATAGAGCTGCCGGCTGCACCCGTCGCTGTAGGGGTCCAGGGTTTTACTGAAGCGTTGTGTGAAACAAGGCCTGGGGAGACGGGCGGAATATTTAAAGATTAAAGTTCTGACTTGTCACTATGCCTTATAAGAGAAACGTGGCAGAATGTGTGAATGATAGAGGCATTTGTATGTTGTGACTTCAGGCTGAATTGTTGCATATTGACTAGAAAGTTTGGTGAAATGGTGCAAGTGTGTATGTTATGGGTTCGTTTTGTCGAGTCAGAAATATTACTTGTCATTTTTCATGTGTTGAAAGGTTGAGAGATTTTATTTCAGATAAATGCTGATCTTTGGATCTTTATATTCATCAAAGAATCCTGAAAAAAATGTACTAAACTGTTTTAAATATTGATAATAATAATAATAATAATAAAAATGTTTCTTGAACAGCAAATCAGCATATTAGAATGATTTCTGAAGGATCATGTGACACACATGAAGACTGGATTAATGATGCTGAAAATTTAGCCTTGATCACAGGAATAAATTACATTTTAAAATATATTGAAATAGAACACAGTTATTTTAAATAGCAAAAATATTTCACAATATTACTGCTTTTGCTGTATTTTGGATGAAATAAATACAGGCTTGGTGAGAAGAAGAGAATTAACATATAAAATGAAACTAGGATGTGTACAGAAAAAAATCTACTTCAAATAAATGCTTTTATTCTTTGCTGTAATAACTTTCTAAACATCAAAGACTTCTGAAACGTGTTTATTATGTATCATGGCATCAGATATTTTGTGTTGGGGCCAAAAGAAAAAAAAATAGTTGTTGAGTGACTGTATCTCAAGAGAAAGGGCACAGTCACTGGTGAGAAAATTGGGTCTTCAGAGAACCAGACCTGTTTCACTTCTCATTTCTTATAGTCATTTGACAGATAATTTCCTTTGTGATTCACTCTGCCATGGAATTTGTCCTATCACAAAATTATCAAAAATAAAAATGGACTTGAAATACTTCTTCTTCCTTTAGTATGAAAATAATTCTCTGAGGTGTTTTCAATTCCCTAAAGCTCAGATGAAATGTATAGAACAAGAGCGTGAGACGAGCGACTTCCATTGTGATGAATGCTAACGATACCAGATTCTTTACCTTCTTGGTTTAGACTAATCTGAGGAGAAATGCAAAGGTTTTAATACTCATACTTTGCAGACGTGACCTTTCAGATAAAATCTGAGAGAGCAGAGGCCCTCAAAAATAAAAAGTCAACCATTAAGCCACAGTTGCTTGTATTTGGACTTTTGACGGTTACTAAGATTTGATTTGAATCTGATCCATCCATTTACCTCAAATCAAGTCTCTGGCTTTAAATATAAATTATTTGTAGGGTCAAAGAAAATGTTCCATGTTCATCCAGGAAACTATTTGCATAATCCAAGTGGCCACAGTCACGTATTGTGTGTGGAGGTGATTGCGTTTACGGCTCAGCTGGGCATTTTTCTTTATTTAACTGATGTGCAGGTTGGTGCCGAGGAATACCGGCATAATCAGTTTAAGCAGTATAAATCAAATATTCCAGATTAAATGAAAAACAAACACAACAGTGCCTCTTTGTAATGTGAGACAACAAGATAGATTTGACGAGATGTAATAAAGATGACTCGGAAAAAGTGGGCGTGATTAGATTTATTAGCCCATTTGCATGAAGATGGTCACCGTTTGCCTATCAAGCGATGATGACTCATGGGTTCATAGCAGGGAACACGAAAATACCCAGATGAAATCATTTCCAGTCCAATTTATGTGATTGCGCTTGATCTAATTTGTTTTCTTCAGCTTCTTCGGAGTGTTTACCTTATCATTTAGGCCTGCACTAGCATGCTAACATACCGATGAAAATCATGATTTCAGTCTTGATTTGAGGTAAACTGGGTGTAGATTTATGACCCAGACTTTCTTTTTTTACCTTCAAACGGTGGAAAAGATGCTGACAGGATGATTTTTGAGTATTATACAGATGTCAGTGACAGAATGGTAAACTGTACATTACGGTTTCATGAGATTCTGCATTTATAAAGTGTTTTTTTTATTTCCAGAGCCCGTGAGCAAACTGTACATGAAACCCTAGCTAGGTTGTAGTGATTAATATCACACTCTATCAAAGAACTGACTCAGGTCACACATACTGAACTGAAATGTATGAACGTGTAATTTTATACATCTTGATGAAGTTTCAATGAATAAATGAGGAATTCTGTTGCCGTTCTAGTAAATCAGCCGTCCCAGGTTGGAGGAAAACAGGGATGGTGCCAGAATATGGGCTCGCTATGGGGGGTGTTTGTTACAGAATCAACCTGCTCACATCCAATTAGTTTTATTTATGTCCAATTATGTTAATTGCTGCTCCATGTGGCAAAAAAACGTTGCTTTTTAAATGGAATTATGCATAACACATCCATTGTTGAACCAATGGCACCTACTGCAAAGATATTGCAATAAAACTGAATCAAAGTGCCAGAAGCATTTTACAGGAAATCATTTATAATTTAGCTGGCCTATTGTATTAATAATTTCATTCAATACCCCTTGATAGGTTTTCTTTTAAAACAGCCACTCTGAAAATGATATTAACGGCCATTAAAGGGATAGTACTCATTTATTTATCATGAAAAGGTATTGCTGAAATACATAAAATATATATATATATCTATATATTAGATTAATCTTTTACAGTCAATTGTTTGTTTGGTTTTTTTGCTGTGTTCTTAGAGCAGGTTTAGTGATGTGGTTTACATTTTTTTTAGATGTTTCTCTCTCTCACTCTTCTGGGCATAAAAAAATAAATAAATTTACATCATATGATGGTGGAGAATCCAGATTCATATTTGGTTCAGCGTTGTCATTTTGTACTCTCTTTTCCTACCCTTCTACTTGTTTTTTAAACGCAGGGTTGGATGAAAGCCCTACAGTTCTTGAGAAGCCCTTGTGTGACATTTATAATATCTCAAGTGAGTGACTTGGATTAACCTGGATCCAAATCACACTCTGTATGTGTCAGACACTGCTTTCTTTTGATTATGAGCATGAAATATGGAAAGAGGAAGTGTGTGAGAGAGACAGAAGGATAAAAGAATGAGAATGGTACTGAAGATGCAACTACAAACAGAATGTAACCAAAGAAAATCAGATTTGTATGTGAGAGAGAGTGAATAAAAGAGAATACGTCAGATCAAATGCTTTCTTATCACTGTAGCCTATCAATATTTGGAATATAAAGAATATAATATGTTTTTTTTCTTCCTCTCACTCTTTTTTAAGTTCTTTTTGTCTTACTGTACTGTATGGTGATAAAGGACTGTGGTAAAACGCTCTTTGTCCTGCCTGATCCATGAGGTAATTTGCTAATTTGTTAATATATGAACTGTTAATAATCATTATTTTTCTTTAAAAAAAAAAAACTAACACTAGCTTCTCTATTCTTTTTGTATTCTGTCTATTTGTTTTCTTTTTATTTATTATATAATCATAAAAAGCAACAAAAGGCACTACAACTAGCTTGCTTATTCTTTTCTTATTCTATCGGTTTTATGTTTATTTATAGATAAGTTTAAAATACCTTGCTACGTGTGCTGCGTTAGGCTAACTGAGACTTGTTATAGCACTTGCATATCATTGCTCTTTTGTTGATTTTGATTGCTTCCATTGTCCTCATTTGTAAGTCGCTTTGGATAAAAGCATCTGCTAAATGACTAAATGTAAATGTAAATGTTATAGTTTATGTATTCTGATCTTGTGAGTTGTAGTGTCTTATGTCACTCACAGCTGTATACCTTATATCTTATGGCTGAGATATGAGCTCATATTATCACTCTAGGAAAACAGAGGATCTTTAAAGCGAGAGAGAGAGAGAGAGAGAGAGAGAGAGAGCGAGAGAGAGAGAGAGAGTAAGAGATGCTGGTTTTATTTTGCTCATTTAGGTTCACCAGAACCCTCTGCAGGAGTGGAGAAGTAATGAGCCCTAAACACTGGCTCTTCCTGATTTTATTTCATGTTATTTCATTTGATTTTATGCTATTTATTTCTCACTCTCACCGGGGCGCTATAGCGCGGCGAGTGCTTGCGGCTACGCTAAATTGCCAAATTACCATTCTGAAACAGCACAAACAGGGTATTAGCAATCAGGAGCTATTGCCATGCTGCCACCACTCGAGCACTTGAAAGGTGCAGAATGCTGACTTCTGCTCGTGATTTGCACTGCATGCGGCCTGACGTTGGTAAAGGTCCTCGTTTTAAATATTTAAAGGGCCTGAATGAGAAAAAAAAGGTTGAATAAATGTAGATCTATAGTCTCAGACAGTACAATAAATGTGACCCACAAATTCAACACTTGAAAACAAACATGAGTAAATAAGATTGTAAAGACTTACTATTCGGATACATTGGTTAAAATATAAGTATATGTATATACACTTTATCTCCATAGTAACGGAAGCTTTAGTCCTCATTTATCTGTCCTCTTTATCAAAGACCTGAACTGCCTACAGATCTGACATCACTTTTTAAGTTATGAGTGGTGTACATAAATGGTTAAATGGTTAAATGTACAATTTCTACATCACTATAGCACCACCACATGTATTAGCAAAAATAAACAGGTTTCCCAAACACTCTCTCCATCTGCTATTGGTTGGCCAAATAGATAGCCCCGTCCCCAAACCCAAGTCATTGGTTGAGCTAATGATCGCACAACTCATGGTTTAACATGTTTCTCAGGATTTAACCTAAAAGGTTTTTTTTCAGTAGAGTCTGATTTGAGCGTGTTGCTAAACTAACTAATACTCTACAGTGTCATTTTAGAAGTATTTATATACTATTAAGGTATTTATTAATATTTTGAATGTTTTCATTTTATATTTTCGTATTTTATTTAAATGTTTTCTTTGTTTTATTTGTTTTGTTATTTGCTTTCAGCATTTATTTATTTATAGGGTTCATTGTTTTTTGTGTGTTTTTGATTGTTTGTTTGTTTTTTGTTTTAGTTTTTTTTGTAAGTTAGGGTTAGGGTCAGGGTTAGGAACTTTAACCCTGAACTTTTTTCATCCTTCTTTTTTACGTTTTTGTTTTATATTTTTCATTTAATTGTATTTTTTATATATACATGGTTTTATATTATAAGCTTTTTAATTTTAATTACTGAAAACTGTTTTTAATATTTTAAGTTTTAGTTAATAGCAACAACCCATAGATACTCTAATAAGCCTACGGAATATATAGGACACAAATTTTATCTCTCTCAGATTATGTATAATGCGTCTAAGATCATTTTTCTACTTAGTCACAATGCATTGAGGAATTGCCTTCTTTGTGAACTATGCGTGTTATACTGATATATAATTTGGTTAAAATTAGGTATCTTAGGACACAGCAGTCACATCTGAAATGTACCTATGATGCCTTAAAATGCTTTCTTTTTGGCGGCTCATTAGGTTTTGGAACACAGCTTATATTTTGCACGGACTAATCAACCTTTCACTTCCATTATCTCAGTCTGCTTCACCTTAAATCTCAATGTCACCTCAAAACTGTTCTTACATCAGCAAAAATGTCTGCAAATGGTAGTTCGAACTAAGTTAACTGATCAGCAGATCAAGACAGATGCCTGTAATTCCCCCACAAACAGTATCATATTGAACTTCCTCTGAGGAACATGTTCTGGAACATCATCTGAGGAATGAGTCCCGTTCTATAGTCTACCAATAGTGAGTGATTTCTTCAGCATGGCTGAAATCAAGTCCATTTGTTTCACCTCTTGTTTAGGTTGTTCAATCATCGTAATGGTATTACGGACAGCAGAATTCCCTGCTTGGATTCAGCGGGAGGTCTTTCCCACTGAAACAAAAGTTTAGGACTTACAACTGAGTCAATAAATCATCCACACACAAACTAGCCAAACCGGGACATCCTTCATTGTTTTTAGGGTATGTGCATGGGTGTTGTTTCGTGTTTGGTGTAGTGTGTATCACGCACGGCTGATATTTGTTCACCTACAAGTTGTTAAGCACTGTACTGAAGGTCTCGGCCTCTTGATCTGAGCTTTTTTCCAGCATAAATAATGCAGGTGTGTTGAATTATTCACTGATGTCCAGAATTCTCAAAATGGCATGCTGGGATTTTGTTACCTTTATGGCTTTTTTGTCACCCTTTCTCTTTCCTTTCCTTCCTATTTCTCCTCCTACACATCCAGGCTCGTGTAATGCATCCCTGGAGGATGCTGCTTAGTCGCTGTCACTCAAAACTTTGCCATGATTTCAACCAAGGCCTGAAAAAGCTCAAACATTCAACCAACGATGGATTTAAAGTGGAAGGCCTTCAGCAAATCTCCACAAGGAGGCCCACTTCTTGAATTCATAGCCACTTCTTTTCTTTTTGATGATAATTTGGTTTTTTGGTTTTTTGGTTTTTTCCAGAACTAAACCAAATCTTCATTTTGTATCATCATGAATGTGTACAAGCGATCGGATGTCATGAGGAAATGTAACTGGCGATTTCCTTCCTGTAGCTCAAATGGTAGAGAATGGTGCTAGAAACGTCAAGATCATGGGTTCGATTTCCAAGAAAAGCAAGAGCGCTTTGGATTGGCTTTGGATAAAAAAGATGTCTGCCAAATGCATCAATGTAAGGCTACATCCACACGAAGCCAGAGCACTCCCTATCCAATCTTTTTTTTCCCCTCGTCTCAAGAAATATCTGCGTCCACACGAAACCACAAAACCGACACAAAACGATGTAGTAAACATGCCAGACCAGTATGTGGCGCTGTAATTCTGCCACAGCGATACACTAAAAACGGAGAAGAAGACTTGGACTATGCCTATTCATAAACCTTGAACGCAGTATACAAACGAACATAGAACAATACATTTATTAATCTGTGTTAATGTTAGTAAAAGGCAATCGTTCAGTGTTTGTTCATGTTTTTGTTGCAGTTACGTGACGTAGCGGTGTCTGACTAGGGACGAGACGTGGGCTGATGACGTCATCGTTTCAGAAAATATACGGATTCGCTGTCCACACGAAAACGCAAGGGTGGCGTTTTCAGATTTATCCACTCTGGGACCCGGTTTCAAAAAATATCGGTTTCACTCTCCCAAAACGCCGGATCCGTGTGGACGAAACGCCTATACGATACAAAATGTATGCATATACAGCTAGACGCGTTTCCGTGTGGACGTGGATTCAATTTCACATAAAATTGTATGATTTGATTCTTAAGCAGTAAGATCCTCCCCTAAACCTAACCTTCACTGGGAAAGAGATAGTTAGATTGTACAAATTCAAATGAGCTAGCCACCAATTCGCCAAAATGAAAAATAGTTATGAATTGCCATGAGAGTATGTTGGTTCAAGACATTTAAATAATGGTTCGGATCACATTGCATGGGTAAAACAGTTTGTTTACACCCGAAGACAGATCAGACTTTTAGATCAATTTGACCAGAGTTTGGGGGGAATATTAGTTTATTTTTCCAACTATCTTTCTTTTTTTCTAGTTTTTGGTAGGCAAGTAGAACCAATGGATGTATTTATGCCTTCAGAGCACTAACAAATGATTTATAGTTCACTGTGAGGTGAATTTCACGATAGCATTTTGGATTCTGCTCAGAGGGTGAAGCTGAAAGATTTGTAAAGTTTCCTTTCCTTTTGATTTCTTTCTTCTTAGACTTTTTACACACACTTGGGTTCAAGTCTCATCGTTCGTCCCATCTTTGAACTAAGCCAATCAAATTTCAAAGAGTGCGCACTTGCCTCCTGATTGCAACAATTATCAGAAAGACCCCTAACCCCATCCTGAGTTTGACTGTCTGTAAAACTCATAGAAACACATGGCAAATGTATAGAAATAGACATTGTTGCCAGTTGCTTTGTCATTTGGCTCTTGTTTTCAGAGGAAAATGTTATTTGAAACATTTAGGAGCCATTTTCAGCTTCAGTCTATAGTATTGCGTTTTGTTATTGTGTTGTATACAATAATTGAGCATTGTAAACACTCAGCTTTACTGGTATATAAATGGATAGCTTTGTTTGAGTGTATGCTTCTGGTGCACATACATGTCAAAAGATGGGCAGAATTAGGACGGTTTGTTTGTTCAATCATTCTGTGGGCATAGACAGCTTGTTGTGTCTGGCTAATTGGGAGTCTGTAGCAGAAAGCTCTTCAGTCTGATCAATAGCCATTCACCAAGCAATAACATAACAGAGGATTGTGGCTCTACTCGTCTGAGACAGACCGACACGGATTCCACAAAACAATCCAAATCTTTTCTTGTGCTCATAGGACTGTCAATCTTAGTTTTACAAAAGCAGGTTTTCACGAATACTGTACACTTGATGTACCATAAATAAAAAAGAAAAGCAATAGATGCACAAATCCTATTTTTGTGGCATTCTTCAAATCATTCAACAGTGTTATAATTTTGACATAATCTGTTGGTTTTCAATTAATTGTTTTAAAAAATGTTTCAATTACAATGTAATTTCAATTACAAAAAAATAGCTTAATTACAGTAATTGCACAATTTGTATATATACAGCTGTGTACTATATGCTTAATTTATTTTGTAATTCCCCATAGCAATAAATGCAATATTTTAATACATATAACAATCTTCAAAAAAAAGGTAAATAAATAAAAATGAACTGCAAGTTATTTTTTACTTTTCAAATAAAATTTTTATTTTTATTTGAAAAATTATGAAAAATTGTATATTAGGGATATACGGTAAATTTGTTCATATTTTTTCTGTTATTGTTATTTGTGGGAAAAGTAATATTAATTAAACTTCTTACAGAAGAAGAAAATAATCACTTTCTACATGTTGAGAAGACAATTATATTATATTTTTTTTATTTTTTTGTCTATTTTTAGGCACATTGTAATTTTGTCATTCTTCCAAGTTACTTAGGAAAAAATAATCACACAAATATTTTTGTTGTGATATATGTAAATTAATTCTAAACAACAATCACAACACACTATTAAGCCCATTCTGTTATATTTTTATTTGTTTATTCATTTTGTTCATTTTTTTTAGATTTGTTCCATTTATTGTTCATTTTCATTTTAATGAAATCAAGGTTTTCAAAATTAAATCAAATGTAAAAAAAAATTTTTTAAATCCTGTATTTTATATATATATTTCTGTCAGGACCACTATCGTCAAAGATGACTGACAATTAGCAAACAGTTTGGATTGGCGGTATGGTTCCATTCTGAGCAAGAACTCCCTGCGCATCCATGCAGCCTAGCATGGATGAGATCAGGGAGAGCAGCGATAACCCCCCAGGTAAACTACACAAAAACATAAATAAATTGCAAATATCATTAAGGTCAATAATTTAATGTACATTTTAGAAATTAGTCTGATTCAAAGGAGAATCAGAAGGCTGAATCCTGACTGACAAGAGGAGAAGTCAGGGATGGAGGTTGGTAATTAGCTATTGAGCAATGTGAAACTGGTGATAAAACTGAAGGACCTTATATATGAGTGCTGTGATAGGTGTTGCATCCTTATCGTATATGGATCCGGCTGGGAGTCCTGATGCGAGCTTGACTAATTGACCTGCCATAAACTGACGCTTATGCATATTATAATATATAGATATATATATTATATATATATCATGGTTTGAAATTAACACCCGCCAACCCGCCAAAAATCAGCTGTGGCGGGTAACGCTGTCAAATCACTAGCCAATTTGGCGTGTTACTTTTCGTAAGTTATGTTCACCGCTATCACCGCGTCGTTCATTTCTTGGGGACGTTCATGCAAGCCAAATCTGCGCAGGTTTAGCGAAAATACTGAACTCGTGAGACATCATGACATTATCGCGTATATTGCAAAACAACAACACACACAGAGGCACGCAGGGGGACGCGCATGATGAAGTCTGGTTAGACCAATACAAGCTTTAGTGCGCGTGCGCATTTAGAGTGTGATCTTTTACTGCATGATTCAGTCTATTAATATGTATTAAGAATGATCACATAATTCAAGATAATGGGGCAGAAAATGTATATCTTCTCCTATAGTTATCATATATATATTTTCTTAAAAAATCAGCATGGTTACAAATGTGATATTTATTTTATACAACAGTTCAATAAAGAATAAGTTACTATCAAGAGACTTACGTTTTAGACACTATATTGTCTGTTTTTGCGCTATTTCTGCGCTATTTCGCCAACAAAAAAACCTTCCAAACATTCTTTTAATTTTTTTAATAATTTCAAATATCAGTATTCAACATTTCATGTTTAAAATATCAAAACATTATTTATGCATTTGTAACTGCAGGTTAAAGTATTCCATGTCCCTCTAAGCTGCATTAAATACATCTAAATGCCACTTCATATGCAACTTCCGCAAAAATGAATTTTATTGATACTGATTTCATTTGTTTAGTAACAGCCTAAATGTATTATTATTATAATTGACTGATTAAATGTAAGAATTTGACTCAAAAGATGATGTACACTTTTAGAAAAAATGGCTTTATAAAGTTAAAAATGCTCATAAAATGCAAAAATCAGTTTAAACTATTGGAAAAGATTAATTTCTATCACTGCTGTGACCTGACCACACAAAATATGAAATTATCAAAAACTTAGGAGTCAGCGTCCCACTGTAGTCCCTTACTATATCCGCACAATAACACACATTAACAAAATATTGTCTAATTATCTTTATCGAAAAAAAAAATTCCAGAAAATATTGAGATATTATTTTTGTCAATATTGCACACCCCTAGTACTGACACAAAATGATTTGCAACGGTCGCTTTGTCATGTCCAGTGTAGACAGCCTCAATCTGTTGGTTTATTTCTGTGTTTTTATTTGTTTGTTTTTTGGCTGGTAGAAGTTATGAATGACCGGTAACTTAATTTAGTAGCTAAATTGGCTGGTGAGTGAAAAAGTTCATTTCAGTCTCTGGTATTATATATGATTATATATGTAGATACCTCCTGAGATTGATGAACCTGTAGCAAATTATGAACCCTATTTCATACCGTACTGGTGGAAAGCGCTGTGCTGTATATAGATGCTGACAGAGAGTGTGACATACAGTATGAGTGTAACAGGAATTTGTAAATCTGCTTTTCTGCAACAACTTTTTAGGTGGTGAGCTGTGTATGCTGGAGTCACTGGCGTATTTACCTGTGCAGCTGAATATTATCACCAGTGTATTGTGAATCTCTTTGGTCCATAGTGGATGGTATTTGCAAATGGCAAGCGCTCTTGACTGGGTTTCCATTTAAACTGGCTCATTGTTGTGAATCAGACAGATACGAATGAGATTTCCACAACAGGAGGATTAGTATGCTAGTTTGACACAGTTTACACCCTCTTGAACCTGGCCTGTTCTAATCGAATGTTTTCTCCTCCTGTCCTTCTCTTTCTCTCCCTCTGAACCTGTCTGTCCTTCCCTGTCTTCCTTTCTTCCTTCCTTCCTTCCTTCCCTCCATCCTCTCCATCCTTCCCCTCCCCATCACGCTATTCGATTCCAGTGGCGGCCACGAAAAACAAAGTGAGAGGTGAGTTGGATCCTCCATCTTCCCTGCTGCTTGATAAATGGGGAGACACCGTTCCCAATAAGCTGAGCTGAGATAGCTGCCTTATCACTGCTATGAGCCAAGTAGGCAGTACCACCATCCTGTTCCTTTCCACACGGCCATTATTTTTGCTATTTACTGCCCCTCTCTTTACTGCCCCTGCTTTACCTCCTATGCCATCATTTCTTCTCTGTCATCTTTTTCAACTAACAGGAAAGCTGCTGAACTTCAGTGCTGCACAGAGCTTAGCCGCATGCAGTCACTTGTAGCATGGCTAACCTTAGTGTGAAATAGCTCTAAAACATAATGACCGTTTGTTTATATCACTCCGCTTGTCAGTTTTCATTTCAGACAGACTGTCAGTCTGTGTATTTTTCAGTCACTCTCTCTCTCAGTAGGTGGCGATAAGTTGCCTCTGAAGTGAGTCACTGAATTGTTCAGTCACAACACTGATTCATTTATATTAGCGAGTCATTGAATCATTCAACCATTCCATTCAAAAGGTCGCATCACATCATCCATTCAGTCCACTGAGTCTGGAATAAAAATATTTCCCTGATGTATCTGATGAATTCATAGACTCCAAACATATTTCTTGCTTCTTTTTAATATTTTATTTATTAAGTATATTAAACCAATAATTGTGAATTTTATAGTAACTACATATTATAGAAGGAGCTGGTGTCAAATAAAATAATGCTTCAGTGAATAAACCAACAAGAATGTGGCAATTTTAAGGATGGACCTCCAAACCCGTGTTTGCATTGTGTCAAAGTACAAGGCATTTTTATCTTCGATGTTTACTGTTTGCGGAGTATTAAAGGGGTCATATGATGCTGCTAAAAGAAACATTATTTTTTTTATTTGGTGTAATGAAATGTGTTTTTATGCGGTTTAAGGTTAAAAAACACAATATTTTCCACATCCCCCCTGTACATTATTGTTGTTTCTCCTCTATGCCCCGCCTTTCTGAAACGCATCGATTTTTACAAAGCTCATCGTTCTGAAAAAGCGAGGTGTGCTGTGATTGGTCAGCTATCCAGTGCGTTGTGATTGGCCGAATACCTCAAGCGTGTGACGGAAATGGTATGCCCCTTACCATACTGTGATGATGCCCTGTCAGGCCGGAGCAATGATTCAAAAACATAAAAACCCATTATAAACGAGGCTTTCTTTGCATCCAGTGGGGACATAATTATGGATTATAATGACTTAAACTGTCTTTTTAGCATTGCGTTGCATCGCGCCACGTAAACATACAGTAAAACCATGTCTGCATTTGTGATCGAGAAATTACAAACAACAAGCGCTACTCTACACTGCCCAAAACTCGCTTTAAATATAAAATACTAAAATTCTTAAATATAAAAAACGTACTTACAGTCTTTGAGTCAGAACAGCTGGTATTGTAGTCTACTCTTCCAGGAAACAGTCCTCATCCTCTGTAAAATGTGTTGCACATATCTGAATATTTGGTTTGAATTGTTCTTGAACAGTGTTGTAAATACAATTTAACCACTGATTTCTAGTCGTGTCTTTTTTTGGAAGGCCAAACAAAGTAGTTTTTCGCTTTCACAACGAAACACAGCGTCACACACGGGGCCTAGAGTGAGCAGAGGCCAGGGCTAAGTGAGCATGAGGCGGCGTTTTCCACTAAGAGCGTCAGGCGGCCTTGCTTCAACCACATTGATGGCTCCCGGCTGGTACCCCGCTTTGTCCACTTGCAAGCCGATATTTTCGCCTGTATTTCCTCAGCGACCAGCACGGATCGGCTCCAGGCATGACGAAGCAGATATCGTCCTTTTTTTGGAAGGCCAAACAAAGTAGTTTTTCGCTTTCACAACGAAACACACAGCACGTTCATGACATGGCGGCAACAATACTACAGCGCGAATAAAAGTTACGCCTTCTTTCTTTACATGAACATTCCCGCCTCTGGCTTGCTTAGTTGGGGACACTTCATTTCCAGCGATATCGTTGACATGATTGCAAAGATATTATTTAAACTGAGCTGGGTGTTGACATCACTGAATTCAATGATGAACTTTCTTTAACTGAAAAATTAGTGTTTACTGTTGTCATTTTTGCATTATTGACACACTATTTTTTTAATTAATGCTGTTCAGTTGCTTTGTCGCAATCTGTATTGTTAAAAGCACTATATAAATAAAGGTGACTTGACTTGACTTAACTTGAACATTTGGGCGGCGTAATGCAAATCTTCCCACATAGTGATGTAGATATGTGGGGGCGTGTTAGAACGAGCCGTTTTAGGTAGGCGTGGCTGACTCTTAACTTTTATAAAGAAATATCTCTTTGGATTTGAGACTTAGTCTTTGCAACATTACAGATCTTATTTATGCACCAAGAACTTGTAACACTACAAAGACATGAAAAATTGACATCGCCCTCATATGACCCCTTTAAACTAACTCTGTGGTTTATGGCTTTATTGTGACAGTGTGTCCTTCAGACCACGGCTGTATAATTTCACGGTTGTTGTTTGCCACATAGTTAGACATTAAATTTAAAAGATACTTTCACTAAGTGGTTCAGTGAGAAGCATTGAAATATTTACAAGGAGAAGTTCACAGAGGTTATGTGTGAATTGGTATGCCATAGGGAAGTGAGATATCTTTGATTACCCACAAATACTTGCACACAAAAAAACACACAGAGTCAATCAGTTCAAACAAATATATTCAACTCCACTATAACCAGCTGATGCATTATTCACTATTGCATTCAAAGTATCATTGTCGCAAAACAGATTTCAAACATTGAAAAAGTTAAATTACACCAGTGTATTGTTTTGTAATCCACACTGCTATACTGTTTTAAAAGAGGGCAACCATATGTCCTCTTTATCCCGGACATGTCTTAATTTCTAAATTGCCTAAAATGTAAAGGTTTTGGCTTTATTTTCATATTGACATGCCCTTCACAGGATTGGTTGATTAATTGGCCAACATACTTTTATAGAAATACAGTATGTTCGATAGATTTTACTGTGGTTTAAAAATGTATTTTTCTGGGGGGGAAAATGACAGTAAACAAAAACTCCATAATACAGTTTTGAAAGTTGTGAGTTGTGAAAATGATATGATCTAAGACTTCATATGGTGCATGCCATTGTAAAGACTAAGTCTATCCAATGCTATCTCACGACCAATTCATATTTTACAAGGTGGCTAATTTGTATGAATTCATACGACTTGTACAATTTTGTACGATTTGTCTAGACCCCTGTGACGGGTAGGTTTAGGAGTAGGTCATTCGTATGAATTCATACGAATTGGGGAACTCGTAAAATATGCACAATTTAGCAAAAATTGTACAAATTCGTAATTAGCCGAATTAGCCACCTCATAAAATATGTACGAATTGCCATGAGATCGGAATGGTCTATCCCTCACACATTTATTTTCATCCCTGTTAAATTCAATATGGCATCTAACCTGACTAAGGTCTATAAAAAATCCCAGACATTTTAGGCAATTTAGAAATCCCAGCCAGGACACGTCTGGGAAAAAGAGGACGCATGGTCACCCTGTTTGAGAACAGCTTTGCTATGTTTAGTTACTTGCTCTCCCAACACTGTGCAAAAATGAAAATCTAGCCTGTGCACTATATCTGAATGTGACATTTGTTAGCTCTCCCAAAGGTCTGCCTCATTTTTTGAGGAAGAAAAACTATCACTGCAAATATTTGGAGTCAGGTAGATGAAATGAGGCCTATGTGTACAGAATGAGTGAGACGCTATCAGTGACTGACTCCTCTAAACCACCTGCTCTCCTCATGAATAATGCACAAGACTACATATTATACACACACTCACCTCAGATGGCAATTTTACCTGTGCACCATCTGCCTGCAGCGGCACGGCATGGTATCGGCTTGTGTGTTCGCGCTCGCCGAGTAACAGAGTTGTTTTTGTTGACGGCACTTTCATAGGAACTGTTCCCTTTTGTCGCAGTAAATTATGGCATTAAAAAGAGAGGAAAAAAACGACTTGCTACAATTAAGAAACTGTGATTGGGATGTTTGTTTACAATGGCAGGAGCAGCTGCACACTGGTCTAATTGTGCAAATGGAAGTGGAACCGCTGAGGCCAGTTCATTTGTTGTTTGCTAATTGATTAGATTTCTCTAAATCAGAAATTGCAGTGCATCTTCAAACTTTTCATCTGCTGTGACTGGTGGGGGTGGTGGGTTGGGGGGGCTTCGTGGTTGGGGGGTTTGTCCATGTTTTCTGCATTTAATCGCTTTGATTCACACGATGTGCACAGTAAGCTCATTAGACTCTTTGCAATTAGTGCTATGACTGGTTGAAAGTGATGTGTGTAATTTAATAAGTTAAATGCTTTCTCTGTTCCCAACTTAATATGCAGAAACAACTATAACAAACCATCCCAATATAGCAACATTTTCTATCTGGACTATCTTTTTGGCTGACCCAGTGCAGATGGGGCTAGTTTTGGGAAAACTGACACTAGTTTACTACTCACCGTTAACATGGAATTTATTTTTGTTAATGCATGTTCTTGGTATTATTGTGAGCACAATAGTCTTTTACAATGTGTATGTTGGATTATGAAAGACATTTATAATGGTACAAAATATTTTTGTTTCAGATAAATGTTTGAACATAAAAAAAGTATCAGGATTAAGCAGTACAGCTTAGTTTTTTAACATTGATTATAATAAATGTTTCTTGAGCAGCAAATCAGCATATTATAATGATTTATGAAGGATCATGTGACCTTTACTGACCTTTACGATTGTTGCTTATCATATACAATGTGGCCCCTGGCAGACTTTGTGATATGAGCCTTCATGTATTGCTGTGCATCTAGTTGTTGATTGGTTCTTTATTAGACGGCAGCCGCAGGACCAGTCGCACTGCAGGACTGTGACCTACAATTTTCCCAGAAATCCGCAGGAGTCCAAGATTAGATGAAGGCAATTAATGGTCCGTTGGTGAACATGACACACGAAGCAGTCCAAGACTGGCCTGCAATGAAAAATCTTTTACGATCCCCAAAATTTGTCTTAGACAGTGGCATTCGCTCAGTGTTCTTCTAGATTTAGCAAACAGAAGACCATAATCATGACAAGGCCATTCATAGCACTTCCCAAAATGTCAAAACAAACAGACGCGAGGGCATTTTTAAGAGCAGTAATCTGGTTTAACACTGTCAGGGTGTATTGAAATCAGTTGGGCTGTACTATTCACTTCTAATCGGTGTCTTTCATCCTCTTCTGCTTAGTGTCCCAAAGCTCTAATTAACTCCTCAAACATTATTCTCAGCCCTAGGGAAAGACTGTGAGTGCTGAATGAAAAGAATATCAAAGATAAGCACCTTCATTTTCAATAGTGCCCCTACTGATTCCCATTGGGACGCCCACCCACGGTGATGAGAACGCAGAGTTAATCTTACCTTGACTCACAAGAGTGTAGCTGTAACAACAGAAGTCTCCTAACAGTGCGTTTCAGGCATTTCCAAACACCAAAGCATTGAGCTCTTGCTGTTTTGTCACTGTAAAACACTGTCAGCACATCTTAAAAATGAGCTAAATTTTGTGTTTTGGTAAACTGGTTTGGGATTGCGTTGTCAGCACCTGGCAAGACTCGCCAAATTGGCACCTGTTTATGCACTTCATTTCTGGCACACAGCATCCTGGGAACATACACTTGGCATCATACCCAAATAGATGTGCTTTTTTTTGGACTGGCTCTGCCTGGTAAACCTCAAACCTGAATTAGTCTGTTTGATTTGGTCTGGCGAATGATGAGGTTGAATCCAAGAGAGATGTCTAGTTGAGACCGTAGATTAAACCAAACTTGCAGGTATTGACAGAATTGGTCCACACATATGTCAGGATTTGTAGCGTTCTATTTGTGTCGTATCAAACCAGAGGTTATGCCAGAGTAATTCGCCCTATTTAGTTCTTTCTCCATCAACAACAGTCCATATTGGACTGATTCCGCCTACAAAGAGTCAGATCTTGAAGCGAAATATTTTGTGGGCAAAAAAGGTTGTCGTCAGAAATGTAATGACCTATACAAAGAAATCAATTTCAAACCAAGCAGCTTTCTATTGGTCAACATTGCAAATTTGCACAACCAACTAGAACATTAACAAAATCTTCATGTGAAACTCTTTCACCCTTATGTTAGACTGCTGATTGTATGGATTCCTGTTGAAATGACTGGATTTCGCCTGTGAAATTAGTAACTGATCAAGAATCTTACCACACTTTCACTGTTATACGGCAGCTAGTCCCACCCCTTGAATCTGATTGGTCAATTGTGACTCTGGACCACAAAAACCAGTCATAAGGGTCCATTTTTTTAAATTGAGATATATGTGTCATCTGAAAGCTGGACAAATAACTAAACAATGTTTGGTTGAGATACAACCATTTGAAAATCTGGAATCTGAGTGTGCAGAAAAATCTAAATATTGAGAAAATCTCCTTTAAATTTGTCCAAATGAAGTTCTTAGCAATGCATTTTACTGATTTTTGGCATAAAAGAAAAATCGATCATTTTGACCCATTCAATGTATTGTTGGCTGTAAATATACCCGTGCAACATGACAGGTTTTGTGGTCCAGGATCACAATTATCATACTAAGAGTGTTGATGGACAGTCCAACAGCACTGAGACATTAAACAGTTTATCGTTCCGTGTTTCTGTGTTTGTGGCGTTCCAGACCAGAGTATGTGAGTGGTACAGAGTTGTGTGATTTGTTTAAATTAGCAAAAAGTCTCGCAGTGGCTGATTTGTGCTGAAAAATATGGGCCGCTTGTCTTCTGTCAGCGTGGTCAAGGCTAAAAGTGAAGGGCATGATTACCTCCAGGCTGGCCTCAGTGTCTCAGCGAGCTAAAGCATACTTGCTTAAGGTCATCTTGTTACTGTTCTCCGCTGAAAGGTTACAGAGATACGTGGGTTTGAAGAGGCAAGACAGATCACTCATGCAGCTGATTCATGTTTTGCGTCATCTCAAATGTTGTGAGAGCCTCTAAACATTAGCAGATTGAGGGTGAGAACGAGCTGTGAAATGTCAGTTGTGTGGCTTAATTTACATTTTATAATATGTCTGTTAGAAGTGAGGTGTTGTCTATTGTTTTAATAGATGTAGACTTTGTACTTGTAAAGTCTTCAAGTTTAAAGAAGTAAAAAAGACATGATTTTAAGTGAACTATTCCTTTAAGATTTCACACAATTAGTATGCTAATTGATATTAAAATAAGGACAATTTTGGAAATTAGTCGTATGTCAGTTCCTTTACGTCACATGAGACTTTTTCTCTTTGTTTTCTACCTCTCAGTGGGAGAGTTACTGAGGACGTTTAGGAGAGGCTGGAGCTAATTTTATATTTTGCTCAATGAGTTTAGAGACAGGGAGGGACATACATACAGGAAGGAGAAACAGAGGGGAAGAGGAGAACAGGAAGCATACATACAGAGAGAGAGAGAGAAAGAGAGAGCTCAAACAGCATTAGATAGGCCTGATCCCAGGAGAGATCCGTTTCAAACAAACGCCTCTGACCAGAGAGAAGGGCTCACCTCACCGCTCTATTAAGTTGACACATGAGCGTGCTGGAGTTGATCAAATCATCGCAACACACAAAGTGTCCCAAGAGCTGGATCACTTATCAGAAACAACAAGATACAGTAGATGCAAACTGCCCTCTTTGAATAACCTTTTAGTTCTCCCACAGAGAAATGAATACAGAGACCATTTCAACATCAATTTGCTCAATAAAAATCACAACCAATCAGACAATTTAATATCAAGTAGTGTGTAATATGTTTATTATTTTACCTCATTGCTATGATTTTACACTCAATGTCAATTGATGTTATAGCCCATACTTGTGCAATGTGATGTATTGAGTAAAACTTAATATTTACTGTACAGTAAGATCAGGAATGTGCACTACAAAGTAAATGGATTCATGTACATTTAAAATGAACTAGTTTTAAATCTTAACTTAATTAACTGTTTCTTCTAAATAATGCAAAGAGGTCAAATGAATCCTAAAATGATCAGATAAATCCATAACTTTACTTCATAATAAGTGAATTGCTAGTTCATTGTTTAATATGTGTACTTCAATCAGGTGAATGGAGGAAATGAAGAAGTTTTTATTTATTTATTTTTTAATATATGTCTGTTTAGTGTGTTGTTTGACCTTTCAAATATGTACTGTATGAATTTCTATGTAGCATTACGCATTATGCAAGAAACAGCTTTATTTTTCATTAGTTTATAAATTTTTCTTCAAGTTTGTGCTACCTCAGAGTTGAACTTTTGAACTGTTCTCCAGCTAAGCATATTTTCTCCATTTTGAAACTTTTTTTCCCTGCATGTTTTAAAGTATTATGTTTTTAGCATTATATTATAGTTTCAGGTGTCTCTCGGCAGTTGTTTGTTATTCATAAGCACTCTTAGCTGGAAATATGCAAAAAAAAATTCTGAATAGCTGGAAGCACATCTCGAAAATACTCTTTGCATTAATGGTAAAACCTGTCCAAAACTTAACATATTTCCAGTGCAGAGCGAGTAGTACAGATTCTTTTGAACAACAGCATGAATTGTCCATGGAGGACTTTAAAGAGCCTGTCTAGTATTACATTACTATTTATTAATTAATTAATTTACTGTCCAGCCTTCCCTAAGATGCTGCTGACATACACACTCATAATGATCATTACCAGACTCCTAATTAGCTTATTTTTTTCTTTCTTTCTTTCTGAATGGTGAAACCTCAGTGATCATCTTCTGCATTCACACAGTTTGGGCCGTCCTGGGATTTCTTAAGTTGACACATTTCGTTAATCTTAATTATTTGTTATCAAACATATGTGTAAAAATAGAACCAAATCTGCACCTACAGTTTTGGAGCAGTTTCCCATGACTGATTTCCCATGGATCTTGACCCTTTCTCCTGATTATAGAGAGAAGAGTGATGAGGGATGGGGATGAGAAAATGAGGCAGGAGAAGATCAAGGAAGCAGAGAGAGAACTGGACAGGGGTTGGCAGGCCATGCTTCATGCAAAACACAGATGAATAATGTATCCTGCCTACCTGGAGTAATACAGATCCATTTATCTGTCTCTTTCTTCCTCCGCCTGTAATGCTGTGGTCTGTAGAAGACCTTAATCAGGTAGTAAATGACCTGCTCTACTGTCTCATATGACCCCTGAGCCAGAGAAGTGAACCATGGGGTCATGTTTTGGCTGGTTAGCATGCCGTAACTATACTATTTAAACTCAGATCAGATTATATAGTTAGCCATTCAAAATCCATGTGCATTATGTCCTGATGGAACATACAGCACATATATTGCTAATATTTCATTGTCATTTACTAAACTCTCAAAATTCAGTTTGAGCCCTTTTGAATTTAAAGGGATAGTTCACCCAAAAGTGAAAATTCTGTTTCCCCCCCAATTCAAAAAACCCCCATTTACTCATCCTCAAGTTGTTCCAAACCTTTTGAATTTCTTTATTTCTTCTTATTATTATTATTGCATGCTTGCATATATATATTTTTTGTTTGTTTTTTTTGTTTTTACATTTTTCTGTTTCGCTGATGCCGATAAGTGTTGAGACTTTTATTTTGACAACACTGAGAATATGAGTGTCTAAGCACTTTTTCCCCCCTAATTTTTTTTTTTTTTTGTAAATATGTAAAACAAATGTATATCTCATTGCTGAAACTGTTGAGCAGATGTTATTTACTACACTCAAAAATAAAAGTTTTTTTTTATTGGCATTGATGGCTCCATGAAGAACCTTCCAATCCACAAAAGGTTCTTTATAGTGGGAAAAAACATTTTCTTTAGATTATTAAATTTTTTCACAATAAGAAAAATATGATTCTGTTCACAGAAAAGTTTTGTAGTATATTCCAAACCCCCTTTTTGTAACAATTATTTTTAAGATTTTGGCTTGATATCGACATCAGCAATCACAAAATCCATATTGGTCCACCACCAGTTCAAATATTAGAGTTCCATTTTACTAAACTCTCAAAATGCAAAAAGCCATTAAAAATGTATGGGAATTTAAGGTTCATTTACAGAATCCAGATGTCACACTGACACAGAACTACAAACAGAACTGAACTCTGCTCCTGCACGAAAGTGCCAAACCGTTTTGGCAAATATTTGGTCAAAACTGTGGCAAAATTACCCATATCTCATGTTTTTATCATCTGTTATCTGCAAGTTTGTTGCAAATAAATAATTTTGAGTTGCATCATTAGCATAACAGTGCTAAGCTACAGCACAATATTTTCTGCTTATAATAATCAAGACTGTAGAATATGCAACTGTTTCTGTCTCACTAAAATAAACGAGGAAATTAAATAAATCCCAAATCGACGCCTCCTCAGTGTTTGTGTGTGTATGTAATATGACCGCCAGAGGCACGGAAAAGAAATAAGCACCACAGCTGGCCGACGTGCTCTTCTGTCAGGAAGCCTGTGGAGAGGCCCTTAGCAGCTCTCCCTCTCTGTCTCTCTCACTCACTCCTTCTTGTCCTCCTGGTTCTCTTATGAACGCTACACCATATCTGGACAGGCTCTCAAATCAGGCTAATTGTGACACGCTGCAATTAGCAGCGAACAGAAAAAGATGCTAAATTGAGTCGAATTGAACCAGATACCCGTCAATCTCTATTTCTCTCATCAGCCACTAATCTGTGCTCGCCGTGTCCTAATCATGTACTAAATCACATCTTTCGCATTTTAATCCATGACTTCTGTGGTTGTTTGGTTGCTATTTTCATAATTTTTCTTTGAGTTAGGACTTAAAAATGACTTCACACTAAAAACTTGCCTGGTTAGGACACAGCGTTTCTCTTCCATCGTGTCTTCGTCCTTCTCCTTTGCCTATTACACCACATTCGAACATTTTTCATCTCTTTTGATGTCCCATTGTCTGGCAGCGGTGGCGCTGGAGATGTTGACCTCTGATCTGTGAGAGTCATCACTTCTTCACTTTAAATAAATACAGATTATTCATCTATCATGTCCTCTCCAGGGTTGTCTTTATGTGTGTGTGTGTGTGTGTACAGTTTTTCATTAGCTCCCCTCCCTGCACAAGGTGATCTGTTATTGCCTGTCTAACCCTGGGGTGCCGTGATGGATGTCAGTTTGTGAATTATTTCTCACTGAGCTAAACCTTTATTCAGTCTTCTGCTCGGATCGTAGTAAGCAAGGGCTCACGAGTGACCCATATCTGTTGTTTGTAGGTGCTTAAGGGACGTCCTTTTTTGTTTCTGTTTTCAATAGTGTAGCGATGTATAAAGTGCCATTTACACAGAAGTCACTTTAAAACCAAACAGGTTACAGTTGTTCAACATGGCAACATTTAAAGGGATAATTCACCCAAAAAGGAAAATTATGTTATTAATTTCTCACTATCATGTTGTTTCAAACTGTAAGCACCTTGGAAAAAAAAAAAAAAAAAACCCCTTAAGATATTTGTTGTATGCTTACATTCCGAGAGTTTTCTGACCCTGCATAGACAGCAACGCAACTGACACGTTCAAGGCCCAGCCGTTCAGGATTCAACCGTTTTTTTTTTGTTTCTTTTAAGCTATGAGTACTTTTGTTAACGCATATCGAAGACTGACACGGACAAGATGAAATTGATGAATAGAGTCATTCTTTTTGTTTTCTTTGCGCACAAAAGTATTCTCGTAGCTTCATAAAATTAAGGTTGAACCACTGATGTTAGATTAACTATTTTAACAATGTCCTTACTACCTTTCTTACTACCTTTCTGGGCCTTGAAAGTGGTAGTTGCATTGCTGTCTATGCAGGTCAGAAAGCTCTCAAATTTCATCAAAAATATCTTAGGGGTCTGGAAACGACAAGGGTTGAATTAATTTATGGAGTTTCATTTTTGGGTGAACTATCCTTTAATGATTTGAATTTGTGCATCATTTTATTGTTTGTTTTACCTTTAAAAGGCCATTGGGTCGCCCATTATTTTTTTTAATTTCTACATTGTTAAATTAATAGAATATTGAAGTAACTTATTATTATTATTAGTATTAGTGTAATCTTCTATAATAAGAATATTTCTGGGAATTTTGGGGGGGGAAATCACTTTGACTTTTAAGAGAAAATGAAAAATTTAATGTAGCAAATTGACTCAGGGAGGCAGTTCAAAAACAATGCACAGTACCTTAACAGCATTGTGCTGACTTTGCAGGCTAAAACAAAAACTTTTGTTTTATTCTGATGAGTCATCAATTCCTTTAACACCTCCAGGTAGAACTCCTGCCACAAAAGTTGCTTATTGTCATCTGGTTGCTTTTGAAAACAGACCTAAATCTTTATTCACAGATCTTTGAAGGCATTGAGTTTAGCAGTTGCCTGTTCTCCTCTCCTCATGTGTTTCTGACTCAATTATGATTTAGTGTTGAATGATGTCAGTAACTTTCTTCACCTTCTGTACTTTTCACCCACGTTTAGATGTAAATAGCTCTCTTCCACTTTGCCTTTCTGGAACAACTCTTCCACGAACCAAACCACATGATCTGGGCTTCAGCAAAACGCATTATAGCCAGAGGTTGCGTTACAAATAGTCATTGTCTGTCACTTTGACTGACTGGCTTGAATATTTTCCATCATGCTCTATTTTTAACTGTCAGTAAAACATGCTTGGTGTTTTTTTACGTGGCATTAATATTACAAGAACTTCTGTGAAAGAGTTCTTTTACTCTTCCCAGGTGCTGCTGTGTTTTGGCTTTTTTTGTCGTTTTCTTCATTCTTTCTATTGATGGATTCATGTAGAGCGCTCATGCTAAAGGTTGAACGCTCCATATGTTGCTGTGGTTGTGCCTGTCTCTCACACACTTTCTGTCTGTCTCTTCCAGGAGCTCAAGGCCAGTTCCCTATCGTCCAGAACATGACTGTGACAGAAGGAGGAATAGCCAACTTGACCTGCCGTGTGGAACACAATGACAACACCTCCCTCCAGTGGTCAAACCCTGCACAACAGACGCTCTTCTTTGGGGACAAGAAAGGTGAGTGATCGCCACTAAACTCATATCTTTGTCTTGTGTGTTATTAGGTGGGTGGTGGACCTCAGCTGAATGAGCTTTTAATAGAGGAACTTTAAGGGATTGTGCTTTTTTACTACTGCTTAGATAGGTTGCGGTGACAGATTGCTGACAGCTAGTATATAAACTGTGTGAATTCTGTTCCAAAGCCTAGTGAGCTCTGTTTAAAGCTTTTCAAATCATCATAGGTGGACAAAGTCTGTTTGAAAGAGCTTTCATATCAGGAACAAACCAATAATGCCTTAAAATTATGTATTTAACTTAATTATGCTACCTCTGATGCCTTGTTTTCAGTCTAATTATATTTTAAGGCAAATAAATCCAAGATGGTGGACAAGTTCAGTGAAAAACAAAATCCAAGATGGCAGCTGAGTCTACCATATTTATCCAATATGGTAGACAAGCTCAGTAAAAGTATAAATTCAACATGGTGGACAAAATGCTCTTTTGTTGGTTTGATTGTTTCTATTGTCCTCATTTGTAATTCACTTTGGTTGGATAAAAGCGTCTGCTAAATGACTAAATGCACTGTAATGTAATGGAAAATCTCAGTAAAAAAACTAAACCCAAGATGGTGGACAAGCTCAGTGAAATTGTCAATCTAAAATGGTAGATAAGCTCAATAAAAAAAAAATCCAATTAATTGAAGATGATGGAAAAGCTGAGTGAAAAAAGTTGAATATGATGGTGAGCTGATTGAAAACATAAATGCAACATGGTGGATATATTAAGTGGCAAAAAATAAATAAATAAATCCATGATGGTGAAAAATAAATTAAAGATGGCAAACAAATCAAGAGAAATTACATTTATAAATTGTAATTCATCCAATACTGAAAAGTATGAATAAAAATAGTGCAAAATAATTCGAAATTTGAAAGGGCCTTCTATATTTATGATTATTACAGTATTTAAATGTTATTCTCACTCTTTCTCTCACTTCTTTCTCGTTTCATGACTGTTAGCCCGGCTAATAATGAATGTTTGCACAATTTACACTAATGTTTTCTAAAGGTTAGGTAAATGTCAAGATAAAACATGCTCAAAGTATTATTTATAGAACATTCTTATAAAATTGAAACTGAATATGCATTCTCATCTCATTCTCATTGTTGAAAGAAAACACTCTTAGAAGAAGATTCTCGAGACATCCTTATGAGGTTATTGATATGTGCTGAATGTTAACATACTTGGAATATTACAAATAAACATTCAAAGAATGTTATACTTTGAGTAACAAAGGTTAGAGGAAAGTTGTACTATCTTTTTAAACACTGTCCTAACAATGACAAGAAAACTGAATATTTTAACGTGTTCGAAATATTCCAAATCCCTGTTTTCAGAACATACATTTGTTAGCTGGGAGGGTCTTGCCTATGAAGGCTATGTAGGCCGTAGGCAATGAGAAAACTCACTAGGTTTTGGACAAAAGTTTCAGAATCACATTTTTATGTACAAAGATTTATAGCTGTATCTCATTGCCTGATATAAAGAGTGGAATACATCATCTGGTTTTTCTTCCATGCCGAGCTGGATGTTGTAAAATGGCTTTGTGTTCACCTGTTGTATGATTTGTTGGCTATAAATTTCTGTAGAGAATCAATATTGGTCCGGGCAAAGCTTTATAAGACGCACTTTTACCCGTAAACACCCTTAATCAAGAGCAGACGCAAAATCAACAACTAGACAATCTCCCAGACTCCCACACACACAACCATGAGAGCGCATACACGCACATACACCAGAAAGTGGGACAGCGGCTTGATTAATGTTGTGGAATACTAACAGATTACATTTGATAAATGAGGTATGGGAGGTGAGCCATTTAAAGGACTCTTCGCTGCAGCGTTAAAGATATCTACTGTTCCCAGATCTGATCAATATGGAGCAGGAGCGTTATCATAGGCTCAGCAAATGCCCCGTTCATTATGTCAGCAGAGCTTTTCGCGTGGAAGTAATCATGGGATGTATTCGATACACCTGGCGGATTGGATTTTATAATGATATTGTGGCTCTCCATATCTGAGAATTCCCCAGGTCGTTTGTATGGAGATAATAAATGTCTTTTGATTTGTAAAAGATCCATGTGTCAAAGATAGCTTAGTGTTTTCTGGCCCACACAGACTGAGACGTGAATGGTGTGATCAAAGAATACATGGAAGTAGAATAACAATTAACTTTGAGTGGCTGATTTATGCATTCAGGTGATGACTTTGTGCTCAGAGGCAGCCGACTTACATAGAGCCGCTTTATGCTGCCTTCTCCCAAACTGTCAGAAACATGAAATCCCAATGAGTGATTTAGAATGTTCTCTCCAACTTAGAAACATTTATTTTTGACTTGTTAGTTCTTTGTCTTGAACAATTTTATCACCCAGAGAGGAAAATTCTGTCATCATTTAATCTGCCTCATGTCTGAAAACGGATTTGTTTGACGTCTTCAGAAGTTTCCGGCGACAAGTAGTTTTACATCCACAATGAAAGTACAAATTCTGTGCAACTTGACATAATCACAATCAAAATAAGATCAAGATCTGTGTTTTCAGTGTCTCAGAAATTGTTTAACATTTGAAAATTCAGACAGCCATAAAAATTATTATTCTAATATTAGGGTTGTAAAAATAATAGAATATCAGTATTTTTTTAATAGTTTTCTCCCCCACGTGCTTTCCATGACCCAGTTTTCCCTCATATGCAATTACGTTATTGCTCCCAGGTGTTTCTCGTCATCCCCTCGTCATGTCATGTGTATTTAAAGTGTTTCCTGTTCTGAGTTTCCTGTCCGGTATTGAATGTCATCTTTCCCCGCTATGTGTGTGTTCCTGGTTCCCTTGATGTCATTAAAGTCTCTTTGTTCGAAGTACATCCCTCATACAAGCACAGCAAACCTGGAAGATTAATAAATATATATTCAGATTTTTTCACAAAAATCTCAGCTACATTTTCCCTCAAATCTTACAGCCCTAATCACAGCCAATTAGAACATACTTTGTTTATGCAGCTATGTGGAGCAGGATTTTACCCAATTTGATTTCCCAGGGGGCGGGGCATTTGAATACCAGAATTTTTAAATGACTCTTCTGGTTTCAGTAGAATCAAAATTTGTGACAATGATTTTTTTGCAGTTTGCCCATCAGTTGTTGTTTTTTTACCCAAAAATTTACATATCGATATACTGTAATAACACACAATGGAAGTAAACAGGACCATCATTCCATAGCATTTAGAACCAGACATGTAAAGCTCATATTTTTGTTAAAACACGCACAAATTATTGTAATTATTTGAGCTGTAAAATAGTCCGTTTTCTACATGTCTGTATTAGCTTTCGTAATACCACACTCATTATTAATGCTAGAATATTTTGTGGAATTTGTAGAATATTAAATGAACTCCTCACCTAGGCCCAGCGCTCATCCACACCTGCCTGTTATTCTGCATCAGTCTATAGTTAATTTGTGCAGATATGGTCTCATGCTGTGCCAACACAGCATTTCCTACAATTACATCCTCCTGAAGCTGGTTCTGTAGGAGGAACTTTGATTGGCCGAGCAGCACCTGCGAGGACGTCCATGTGTGTTTTTATGCATGCAGGAGAGGAGGGTTGTTTGGATATGCTGTGTTGACTGCAGTGAAGTGTATAGACCAAGTTGCTCAACCGCAAGAAAGTGCCAGAGCAATGGCTTAATTATTAACACTACGAGCCTCAGATCTGACTGAAAACTTTCACATTTGGGAAACAGTGTAATAAGAAACACATCAGGAGTGGAGAAGAGGAAGCGATAACGGGGGGTTGTGAAATCCGCCTGCTAGGGATGGTGTCTGATTTGATTTAGAGCTTGGTGCAATCTAGCTGAACCAGGAGGAAATGTCTCTAGTTTGTGCCAGGAGCTGGTTGAATAGTTTATCCTTGCAAGCTGTCAGTCTATCTGATCTCAGTCCTGGCCGTGGGGCGTCTGCTACTGGCAGGCGGCGGAGGGTCAAGTGTCTTGGGGGGGGTGTGTCACTCAGTTACTCACAAATTTAATTGTCTACGCCATATAGATCAAACTACCAGGCTACTGTGTTTCAGTTTTGGCTCTACTCAGCAAAAAATGATTCTTAGTTCTAGAAACGAAATGTTTAAAAACATTCATTCCAACATTATAAAAAAGTAAAAAACTGGGGGGTAAAAAACTGTTGTTGTTTTTTTTAAGTGTGAGGTCAGGATGAATTTGTTCCAAATGAGCAGTTAGTTGATTGCTGTACTTGTCATATTATATGTACCACGTTTTGAGGTTTGTATGATGATTTAAGGGTTTCATTCATCAAGAGTGTTTTTTACTTTTGAGTGTTTATGTGATTTTATGTGAGGCAGTGTTGTGGCATTTTATTTTTAGCCTAAGACAGCAACCACTTTTATCTCCATGCAGATTTGTATAGAAAACATGATTGACGCACATAAGATTGAGCAATATAAAATGGTGTAAACAAACTGAACAATTTGCATAGAGCTCTTTTTAGTTGACACAGTATAAGATGTCTTTTAAACCTTCACATAAATTACCTTCACAAAATAGGTAATTGTTACAGTGATGGCAATTTGTAATGCACAGTTTAGTGCCAGTTTTTGAGATTTGTTTAGATAGATAGATAGATAATAGATAGATAGATAGATAGATAGATAGATAAATCAATTAATTATATTTAATATAAAAAGCTATTTATATATGAGCAATATCACTCGAGTATGAGAGCGATACCGGCTTTGTGATTAGGCCAGAGGCTCGAGGTATCACTCGAGTATAAGAGTGATATTGCGTTTATACAACAGTTCGACGGCATGAGTGTGTAAATATATAAGAAAAACAACAACGATGTGTCTTTAAAAACCCTTTTGTGCGGAACTACTTCCTTCCGCCACATATTCAAATCTCAGTTTCACAGTTTAACAGCTGTGCTAAAGCCTCCTTTACTAATTCAAAACATCACTTTAGAACTAGTAATGAAGGAACGTTGAGTTGCTTCATTAAAAACTTGTTGTATTACTTAATTAAAAGCTCACTGTGTTATGTAGAGTATTGTGAGAGAGAGATGGACTGTGTTATGTCTTCATGTAGACAAGAAGCACAAAGTCGTGTATTCCTCTTAGTTAAACTTTAATAACTACCATGAACAAGCAGGATAACATGCTCAGCATTCTTTCTTACTCTTCACCCTTACTCCCAATCTAAATCTAACTCAAGAGGCTGGAGTGCCATCTAGTGGTGCATTAATGTAAGGACATCACAGACTGAGCGAGTGTGATTACCTGCATCTGATACAGCATTCATTCTTCAGATCCATCTCATATTCACAATAAAACTATTTTTATTAGTGATATCTTTGTCGTACTATCTTTCATCTGTTAAGGGTAATTTCCGATGACAGCGCCGCTTACTGCATTTGTTAACTGCGTCTTACAAGCTGTTGTTGAAAGTTAAAAGAACTTCCTTGTTTACAACCCTGTTTCAGTCTCTTTCAATATAAAATCTTTACTGCTGACTTACTCATAAAAGTCTCTTGTCACCATCTAATGGCGGAACAATGTAACTAAAATCACCATCAAGAACACACACCCAACTGTTTTCCTCAATACAATACCACTATGTATATAAAATGTTATTTATTGAATAATAAACAACATCAACAGCCATCATAAAAGCCATGCTCTAATATACAGCATTACAGTTAAAATATAACGTGATGAGATTTTGCTTTCAGCCGAAACAATTTGCTGTGGAACAAAAAATAGATTAATGAAACCAAAGACTGGAAATACTGGAGTTGATACAAACGTGAAAGGCGTTTCCTGTAGCGATACCAGTACAAATAGCTCACGGTTCTCAACCATCAAATTTGAGACCAGAATAAACTGTTGTATATATGTGTGTGTGTGTATATATTATATAATAATATAGATATATATAGATATATATATATACAGTGGTGTGAAAGTTTTTGCCCCCTTCCTGTTTTTTTTAAAATTGTTTGCATATTGTCACACTTAAAAGATTCAGATCATCAAACAAATTGTATTATTACACAAAGATAATGCAAGTAAATACAAACTGCAGTTTTGAAAATATAATTTCATTTAGTAAGGGAAAAAAGCTGTCCAAACCTAACTGTGGCCCTACGTGAAAAATGAATTGCCCCCTAAATCTAATAACTGGATGTGCCACCCTTTGCAGCAACAACTTCAATCAAGCATTTGTGATAACTGGCAATGAGTCTTTCACTGGAATTTTGGCCCACTCTTCTTTGCATAATTGTTTTAATTCAGCTACATTGGAGGGTTTTCGAGCATGAATATTCTTTTTAAGGTCATGCCACAGCATCTAAATTGGATTTAAGTCTGGACTTTTACTTGGCCACTCCAAAACCTTAATTTTGTTTTCTTGAGCCATTCAGAGGTGGACTTGCTGGTGTGTTTTGGATCATTGTCCTGCTGCATAACCCATGTGTGCTTGAGCTTGAGGTCACAAACTTATGGCTGGACATTCTCCTTCAGGGTTTTCTGATAGAGAGCAGAATTCATGGTTCCATCAGTTATGACAATCATCCAGTTCCTGAAGCTGCAAAGCAGCCCCAGACCATCACACTACCACCACCATTTTTGACTGTTGGTATGATGTTCTTTTTATGAAATGCTGTGTTGGTTTTACGCCAGATGTAACGGGACACACACCTTCCTAAATGTTAAACTTTTGTCTCATCAGTCCACATAATTTTTGCCCAAAAGTCTTGGGGATAATCACGATATTTTTTGGCAAATGTGAGTTGAGTCTTTGTGTTCTTTTTGGTCAGCAATTGCTTTTGCCCTGGAACTCTCCCATGGATGCCGTTTTTTTGCCCAGTCTCTTTCTTATTGTTGAATCATGTACACTGACCTTAATTGAGGCAAGTGAGGCTTGCAGTTCTTTAGATGTTGTTCTGGGTTCTTTTATGACCTCCTGGATGAGTCGTCATTGCACTCTTTGAGTAATTTTGGTAGGCTGGCCACTCCTGGGAAGGTTCACCACTGTTCCAAGCTTTCTCCATTTGTGGATAATGGCTCTGACCATGGTTCGCTGGAGTCCCAAAGCCATAGAAATGGCTTCATAAACCTTTCCAGACTGATACATGTCAACTAATTTGTTTTTCATCTGTTCTTGAATTTCTTTACATCACGGCATGATGTGTTGCTCTTTAACCATGCTTCTCTTTGTCAGACAGGTTCTATTTAAGTGATTTCTTGATTCAGCAGGTCTGGCAGTAATCAGGCCTGCGTGTGGCTAGTGAAATTTGACTCAGCTTTCTAAAATAAGGTGGTTAATCACAGTTCTTTCATGATTTAAGAGGAGGGGAAATTAATTTTTCACGTAGGGCCAGGTAGGTTTGGACGGCTTTTTTCCCTTAATAAATGAAATTATCATTTTCAGTTTGATGATCTGAATCTTTTATGTGTGACAAATATGCAAAAAAAATAAAAAACAGGAAGGGGGCCAAAACCTTTTCACTGCGCTGTATATATATATTATATACTGTATATATATATATCGCCCCAAAAGTCTGTCAGCCTGTAGCCCTTCTTTAAAGTTGGTCTGTTGGTGTCCCAACAGTTTTGTCCCTCTCTCATATCACCTGGTGACGGTGTGTGAAGTGCGTTTGTGTGTGAAAAGTGCTCCATTGTGCTGCTCTTTACAGGTTTTGAATAGTTTTGCATCCTCAAGGAAAGTGAAAATGAGGGAAGGGAGATAGGGAGATTTCAGACATTTTGTGCTTGGCCAAAGGAGGTTTGTGGGAAATATTTACAGCAGCTATTTTTTTCATCATCTGCCAGTGAAGGCCCACAGAGTCCATGCACAGGTGCAGATGTGCGTCCTCAACAAATGGTGCTCAGGCTAATCACTGTGGTCCCTCAATTATGCGTTTGTTCTGCACATGTGAGGTTGTGTGCCGTCCCACACTGCTCTCGGACTCGAAAGTGATGGTAGAGGACAAGGTGCCCTTGAGAAAGGAATGTAATTACTAGAGTAAAGAGTGTGTGGCTGTAGACCACAGGTCTTCGATACCGTGGCGCTGATTTTTGCCACATTCTCAAACAGACACAACAGAGAGAAAATGAGCAGGATAATTCCTCTCGGCATCTACAGGTGCTCCATTATTCTCCCACTGCCAGTTCACATTATTATTCCTTCCATCTCTTCTTTGTGTTTCTGCTGCGTTTTTTAATTGCTTTGCATGTGTGCGTGGCTCTTAGTGGCAAATCTTGTTTGTAACTGAATGCTTATGTGAAATGAGAGTTGTTTGGTACAGGACAGCTGGCCTTGTTGGAAAAACCAGGACATACCTGCTTAAGGTGGTTTATCAGGCCTAGCTGTATTTGGTTAACCAGCTTAGCCAAGCACCCATTAGCTTAGCCAAAAACATCTATCGGCTACAGTTAGGTAGACAGAGAACTTCTACCAGGTTATCACTGTATATACACTACCGAAAGTTAAGGGATCATAAGTTGATTTTTTTAAATAAAATGCTCACCAAGGCTGCATTTATTTGATTAAAAATACAGTAAGAATAGGAAAATTGTTACATATTTGGTAACACTTTATAATAACGTTCAGTTGTGAGTCGTTTATAAGTTATTAGTTAATGATTAACTAATCTTTTACAAAACATGACTATAGGTTCATAAATGATTAATAAGTGATATGTTAATATTTTTATCTAACTCTTAGATAAAAGGGTCACTTTAATGTCAACATTGTACTATTATCTCAATAAACATTTGTTAATCATGAACAAATAATGATTAAACCATTAGTAAATGATTCATGTATGTTTCATTAAAGTTGTAAGCTGTTCTGTTAAAAAGCGCAAAAATGCAATTATGCTAAAACTAATTAACGTGTAAATGACTTAAAGTCAGGGGATTTCAGTGGGTTGTGTTAAACCCTTTCTCTCATCAGCACAGACTTGTGGAGTGTGTGGGATCTAGTGATAATCTAGTGATCTAGTGATAGTGAATAAATGATTAGTTCATCATTAACTAATTATTTGTAAATTAATTTACAAAACATACACAAACTGTTAGCATATCACTTATTAATTGCTTATGAATGTTTTGTAAATGATAATTTATAAGTAACTAATCACTTATAAATGACTTACAACTAGACGTTATTATAAAGTGTTACCGAAATATTATTTCAATTTAAAATCATAATTTTCTATTTTAATATATTTTAAAATGTAATTTGTACCTGTGATGCAAAGCTGAAATTTCAGAATCATTACTCCAGTCTTCAGTGTCTTAATCATTCTTATATGCTGATTTGCTCAAGAAACATTTTTTAATTATTATATTCTTATTGATATTGAAAGCAGTTGTGCTACTCAATATTTTTGTGGAAACTATGATACATGTTTTCAGATTTCTTTGATAATAGAAAGTTAAAAATAACCGCATCTATGTTAGTTTTTTGTTGATATTATGGATTTTTATAACTGTTTTGTAGATATCTGTCCTGTCACTTTTAATCAGTTTAATACATACGTGGCATTAATAAAGTATTAATTTCGTTACAAAATAACTTAGTAACTAACTAACTAATAAATAAATAAATAAATAATATGACACATTTTAATTTTGAGGGTCTGTGGGCATTTTTGGCAGATTTTTTTGCAGTTTTTTTTTTTTTTTTAGCTTTTATTCAACAAGTGTGGTTACACAATGAATTTCTCAGAGTAAAAACTTCAAACAGAGTCATTTGTTGTTAGCATTAGTCTAACTAGCGTAGCATTATTGGCTTCAGGCTGTTGCTGTTCTGTTTCTGTGGCATGTAACATTACACAATCTCAACACATCTTTTATCCGTTGCTTTTTCTCTGGCTGTCTGTCTTTTTCTCCCGTCTTCTCGTTTCTTTTCTCCCTCTCCCTCTCTATCCCATTCTCTTTTATCCATCTTTCGGTCCTATGAATAAAATTAGCTTCTCTCGCTACAGAATATCTTCAGTGTTCATTCCACTGTGAGAGACCCAAAGAGAGCGGGAGCAGGAAAGTGTGATGGAGAACAAGCGTGCCATCTTTCTATTCATCTATCTATCTGGCCCTTCCTGGCCTTGTCGGGCGTTAACTCTGTGTGTAATGGTGTGTCATCAGCCAAATCCCTCTCCATTTAAAAAGACAATTTTATGGCTCCACAGCATCTGTTTATTACAAATATGGGTTTATTATGAGCCGAGACCTCATTTATTTCCAGCCTGACTCGTGTCGATGCATCGCCCCTATTCTTACTCTTTCTCTCGCTCACTTTTCCCCTCTCTTATTCACCCTGAAATTGATTGACTGTTTAATTCGACATTTACGACAAATACACTGGACGTTCGCTATCATCATATCGTTCTCTCGGGGCAAATAAAAACCAGCAGTTATTTCCGCGCTAAACCTATTTCTTCGCATCAATACTCACAATTCCTCCCGCTCTCCTCACCTTTGAGCTCGCACAGTCTGACCACTCTGCATTCCCAAAACCTTAAACGGATTTGTGTGCTCACAAAAAAAAAAAAAGAAAAAAGACCACAAAACAAATTAGCTCATTTGGAATAAGTGTTATGGCATATTACACAGAAATAATGCACAGAATACCCATTAACCATGTGTCCGTGCACTCATTTGAATGTCGACCTCATCCTGCCTCATGTTTTTCTTCGATATGAAAGTGCACAATTGTGTATAGAAGTCATATTTTACACTGATGACTCTCTCCTCTCCTGACTTATCAGGCTGTTTGAGTGGGTGAATGTGATTGGCACACCAGTGGAGGAGTAACTTCTCTTCTTGTTGGGGCGTTTGAGGTGTTTGTTGCAGTTATTCTTCACAGTTGGACACACAAGATCGATGGGAGAAAAGTGGCTCCCCGAGTTCACGCTGGGATGAACTGGTTCAGAGTAATGGCAACCGCAATACGGTGATCGCCACAAGCATTTAGCAGTGTCAACTTGTGATTCGTTGAAAGGGTAAAGTGATATTTTTTTAATGTATGTATCATTTGAAAGATAAGCGAGAGCTTAAATCGACATATTTATTTACTTATTAGTTCACAAAAAAAAAGAAACCTTAGCCTTAAAAAAGTTTCAAAATATCTATTTGACCATATATTTTCTGTTCTGCAAAAGTAAGAAAGCCATACAAGTTTGTAATGGCAAATTAATTTTCATTTTTGGGTGAACTAATCATGTTTCAGGTGATTTTCCAATTTTTCTTCCATGGATGTGATGATTTGCTACATTCTAGTGATTTAAATGAATGAATGAGGGTAATTTAGATTTAAAGCAATAAATAAATAAATAAATAAATAAACTGTCACATTGTGTAAAATAAGACATATTTTGACATAAAAAGTTGCATTTTACGAGAAATAAAGTTTCAATTGTGAAATGTACAGTATGACTTCCAGCATCTCAATTATTGGCTTCCAGCATTTGATTGGACAAAAATCCAATCCTGCAAGTTATCAATATTTTTGTTTCTTATTCCTGAAAGAGAAATACATTTGAAGTGTGTACACTACCATTCAAAAGTTTGGGACTTGTACGATTTTTTAATGTTTGTGTCTCTTTTCCTCATTAAGACTGCATTTATTTGATCAGAAATACAATAAAAACAGTAATGTTGTGAAATATTACTACTATTCAAAAGAACTGATTTCTCTTTGAACATATTTTAACATTTTAATGTATTCCTGTGATGCAAAGCCGAATTTTCAGCAGCCATTACTCACATGATCCTTCAGAAATCATTCTAATTTGCAGATGTTGTGCTCATGAAACATTTCTTATTAGTATCATAATACTGTTGAAAACTGTTTTTTTTTTTTGGTGGGATTTTTTTTTCGTGATTCTTTGATGAATAAAAAGTTTAAAAGAACAGCATTTATTTTAAATGTAAGTCTTGTGTAGCATTAGAAATGTCTGTAACTTTTGATCAAATGAATACATGCTTGCTGATGTATTAATTTCTTTAATTAAAAACCAACCAACCAAACAAGCAAAAATCCTACAGAACCCAAACATTGAACTGCATGTGTAAATCTGCTAAAAAAAATAATTGCAGGAAATGGTCACTTTAAAAAGTTGAAGTCCAGGCATTTCATTGTGGTATATGAATGTTCCATGTTGTTAGTACACAGTGTGACCTCAGAGTGTGAGTTTGGGGAAAGTTACACCTCAAACAAGGGGCATAAAGCCATTGCGTCTTCTCTTCCAGGAAGCCAATGCACTTAAAAATGATTGAGGGGAACGTCTTGTTACACAGGTCTGAGTCACAGGGATCTTATTAGAGAAGTGACCCGTCAGCTCACAGTATCACTGAGGCAAACAGAGAGAGGAATATTTGGAATTCATTACTTTCTTACAGTGTGTGCCAAACTGTCACAACCTGTTCCTCAGGAGCACGGGCCTAAACTAGCATGCACCTCACTTAAGAAATATACTCTCCACACACTCAGACAACATTCACACTTCCTGTCTGCTTATTAAGTCATCATCATCCTCTGCTGCTCATTGGTGTTGTCAGTTATGAAGTAAAAAAGGGAAGAGGGGAGTGTTTGGAAGAGTTTGCAGCCTGCTTGTTTTTAGCCAACCCAGCAACGGTTACCGTATGAATAGTAATTCCTGTCATATTAACCTGACTGTCATTTTTTAATACAGTAGTTAGTGTGCGAAGTAGACCACTACTTTTCAAAACTGACCAATCAACTATCAATTTGAATTAATCGTGGCCGTAGTTTAAAAATTCTGTACTGTTTTATTTTACCACACTATTTTAACCCTATATAGTGGGTTAGGGTTTAACCCTAAATAGTTCTTATTATGAAATTATTATAGTTTAAAAGAATATACTTAACTGTGAATTGTAAAGTAATGTAAAAGTAAAATTAGTGTGAAGTAAAAGTAATGTCTTTGGACAATTAATTCTATGTTATTTATAATTAAAGGAAAATTAATTTTAGTTTAAATTATAAAAATGCACATAGTTTAAACTTAAGTTTGCTTTTTGACCAACTTAAGTAGAACTTAATTTCATAATTACTTCTGTTGTCTCTGAAATATGCAGTATGTACTGACAAGCATTCGAGGTTAGCATAGTTAACTAAAATTAAAACCATAAAAAATTTACATTTTCATTATTTGAAACATTTCGTTATTTGAATAAATTAATTCAACTGAAATAAGGTAAAGAAAAAAGATATTTACATTTTTCAACATTTTTCATTTTTTATTTAACTTTGTCATGATTAAATAGTTTTTATACATTTTTATTTGAGTTTTAGTTATGACGGTACATGTGTTCACGCACCTCTGTCAATGAGTTTGTGGGTTGTTGTGGCTCCTCAGGTGCATTCCTTTACCAGGTTTAATTTTGTACCAAGGTGTTTTCATGAGATGACGCAATTGCCTCCCGGTGTGTCTCGTCATCCCCACCTCCTGTGAGTATGAATAGCAGGTACCTGATGTGTGCGCCAGAATTCCTGGTTCGTGCTATGTCTACAAGTTATTGCGTGCGTGTGCCGTGTTCCTTTGTGTTCATTAAACCCATTTGGATTGCTGTACTTCTCATCTCTCTCCGTTCCTTGCTCCTCAGTCCGCTCACCAGTGTGCCCGTGACAACATGCATGTAATAAAGAGATAAAAATGTGTAAAACATATGAAAAAAAGTAAATAGACCAAAATACCAACAAAATTAACTAAAATTAAAAAAAAAACAGTATAAATATAAACAAACGTTTCTCAATTATACTAAAATAACAAATTCAAGCATTTATGGTAAACTAATATACAATTTAATGTTGTAATTTTGTTCATTTAAAATATATTATACATTATAACTGCACTGTACTATATATTATAACTTTAATATCAAATACAACTTCTAATTTGACGTTATTACAAAGCAATATTAAGAAACATAATAGTAAGAAACATAGTCATAAAATTGTCCTCTATTGAAGTTTACTTAAGTGGCCTTTATTTTATTTATATTATATTTATATGGAAAAGATGGAAAATGCCCTTTTGAGTGTGTGACTGTGGCATAAGTGCTTTAAAGCGATTTCAGTTTAAATATTTCTGAAAGGGTTTTGCTGTGCAAACAGTCTAACAGCTAATGATATTAAAAGTGACAAAGTGACGTGACATGTGGCCAAGTATGGTGACCCATATTTGGAATTAGTGCTCTGCATTTATCCCATCCTAAGTGCACACACACAGCAGTGAACACACACACACCGTGAACACACACCAGGAGCAGTGGCATTTATGCTGCAGTTGGGGGTTCGGTGCCTTGCTCAAGGGCACCTCAGTCGTGGTATTGAAGGTGGGAGAGAGCGCTGTACATTCACTCCCCCCACCTACAATCCCTGCCGGTATGAGACTTGAACCCACAACCTTTGGGTTATGAGTCCGACTCTCTAACCATTAGGCCACGACTTCCCCCCCTATTAGCATGCAACTAACTATATCGAAGCCAAACAAAAAATATTTAGACCTTCATAGTCAGTGGATGGACAGGCTAAGATGAGCTTTAACGAAAGTGGTTTTGCTGTGACATTGCGATTATCGGCTGTTATTTAAAACAATTCTAAACCAGTTGAATGGCTCATTTCTCCAGATTCTTGTCAAAACATTTCTCCTCCCCTCCTCTCTCTCTCTGTATCGCTCCATTGAGCTGACATGTCAGTGCATTATGATTGCCTTCCTGTTCTATTAGATTTCTGACGAGTATTGTCGGCTGTGTTCTAGTGGCATTTCTTATCTCGCCCACAAACAGCAGAAGGCGGTTCACCAGGGCTCTGTCTCTCGAACATAGTGTTTTTTGTCTTCTTTTATAAACAGAAATGGAAAGAGGCGGGGAAACTCTCTTAGACATGCAAGTAAGCCTATATCAGTGTCAACATATGCCGAGACTGATGTTGCAACTTACAATTCATAATTAGCCCCTTTCCGCATCTATATCAGCACCTAAAGACGACAGGCTTTTGCAAGACTCTGGTTAGCCCTGGCAAAAGAGCTGAAGCATACAGAAAACAGCTCTTAGGTGCACCTTATCCTGAAACAAAACCCTTTCGATGCCATTAAATAGTTTTTTGTCAGTCTAGTCCCCAGTCATTGCATTACAGCCGTGATGATGTGAAGTTTATTTACACTGATGCCCAAACCAAATGTGCTTTATCATTTTATTGATCAGCAGAAATGGTTTCTCTTCACTCCAAGTTGAGATAGTGGCCTTTAAAGTCAGGTAGTGAGTGATTTGTGGATAATGTTAATAGAATTTTTGTATTAGTTATCTGGTATATTATTTTTTTATTTATTTGGCACCACAAAGTTTTTAAAGAAATTAAAAATAAATTAAATGTTTATAGAAAATTCCACCAGATTGATTGTGATAGGCATCGCATACAATAAAAGTAATATAATTGTCAAAGTAAGTCAAAATTTTATATTTACATAAATATTATTATTATTGTTATTGTTGTTGTTTTTGTTGTTGTAATACAGTTATTGTTTGGCAATTTAAATAAACTATTAATTGTGGTGAATGAATTAATAAATGAATAATGTTTATATATAATAATAATATAATATTATTATCTATTATTATTATTATGCTTTTTATGCAAAATTAGACAGTTGTTTACCAGTTACATAACTGTCATGTAAGCAATGAATGAACAAACAAAAACACAAAGCAAAAACAAACAGTCTCATATCCTAAAATGACAACTGCATTGGACTACTTTCATTTCGGTTGGGAAAATAAATTTGCATTTGTTCCCATAAGTGAAAATGGGTCATATAAAACATAGGTATTGCTAAACGTTGTTACTCTGTGAAAAGGAGCCTGTCTTCATCCCCCACCCATCCTCTTCCACCTCTTTCTGTTTACCCAGAAGATACAAAGCCATCTCTGCGTTCAGCATACGCCACCTCCAAATGTATCAAATAATAAGCCAGCATGCATTGTATTAGTTTAATGTGTGCTCTTATGAATCATTGCAGCCCATAACTGTCTGAGTAAACTGCTCTGGGAATGTATGCAAGTTAATTTTATTATGGTGGTGTGTCTGTGTTGAAAATGAGCTACAGAGTCTTACCATGGTCGTTTTAGTTTAATTGAATCATGGTCATCACCGTTTAGGGCAGGACTGATTGTTGCGGTTGTGGAGCCAGAGTCAGGCATAATCTCCAGCGCAGTGTGATCTTCTTTAGAAAGCCATGAGATGCTGAAAAGCTTCAAAGAAGTGACAGTGGGGCATCACATCTGTTGTCACAGCATCTGGCATGCATCTCTGGAATAAAAGTTGTCAGGCTTTTCTTTATTTCTTCCAATAACTTGAAATGCCCTTAAGCCAGGTGCTCACTGCAGAGATTTGGAAGTGACAGCCACATCTGAATGCAAGAGTAAATCCTTTAAATTAACACAACTGTTAACAAGGCACAAGGATGCCAGAAATTCAACCCAACTGAATTTCAGCTTTTTAGAACTAATAGCAGCCAGATACATATTATTATCCACTGATTTTAAACAGCTTTTGACACAGTCAAAGGTTGGGTTTCGTTAATGCTCATTTTAAGTGCTTTTTTTTATTATTTCACACAGTGAATGTGTTTGTTTTTTTTGAAAGAAATTAAAATTGTATTCATCATGGATGCATTATGTTCATCAAAAGTGACAGTAAAGACTTTTAACCCGCATGCATAAATGTTTCGCCAATCATTATTACATATTTGGGTCTTTAGCGACCCGGACCTATATATCCAGCATGGATGGATCTCTAACTGCAGCAATAGCAAAAAACTCTCTTGATATTTTAAGAACAATTACAGAAGAATAAAATAAAGCATATTTCGTTACCTTTTGAAACTTAAAAGGGTTCGATTTGAGCAGATGATTTTACCATCGCTGTCATCGTCAGAGCGCACTTCCACAGTATATTCAACATCATTCAACACATTTACATACCTCGGGTCTCTAACAACCCTATACACCTTTTACAAAAAAATTATCAGAAAACTGGCACTCTTTTATATTTAAAAAATTTTTTCTTGTTATATTGTTTATAATAAATAGATTGAGGAATACTAAGAAAGTTGATGACTAACTTAAAACAATTAAGGAGGGAGAGGGTAGAGAATGATGTCCCGGTCGCTAAAGACCCGAGGTATGCATTAAAAGGGGTTAAATGGTAAAATTTTATACCATTGATAATAATAAGGATAATCAAAAATTGGGGATTAGTATGACTTCTGAAGGATCTTGTGACACTGAAGACTGGAGTAATGATGCTGAAAATTCAGCTTTGCAATCACAGGAAAATTGCAATTAAAATAAATTAGAATGGAAGATGTATTTTATTGTAAAAAATAGTCATAATATTATATTACTGTATTTTTAAACAAAATAAATGCAGCCTGAATAGTAGCGTATCTGTTTCTCAACATGAGAAATGGAAAGGTTTCCAAAATGTATCTGTAAATAAATAATACAAATATTTTTTATAATAAATTTGAATAAATAAAATCAATAAAATAATATTTTAAGTAAATAACATGCATAATGTGTTTCTTAAAATATTTTGGATATTTAAATGTAACTTTAACATACAACGTGTTTTGTGCTTGGTCTTTTCTCGCACCGTCTCAAGGGTCCTGGGATCAGCACACTTGCAAATATTGAGTTCCCAAAACCAAAAAGGAAAAAAAATTAGATGCAGGCATATAGCATATTGTCTCAAGAGAGGAGACTGCAAAAAGGATATTTTTCATGCGTATTACCTGAATGTCGAATACCAGCGCTGTGGAAGAGACCAGAAGGAGATTGTGTGTTTGCTCTGCCCGACGCACAGACAGAGATAATGAAAAGTTTTCCGGTCTTTTCCATTACCCCAGCAGAGAGAGAGGGAAAATGAGATACGCACTTTCGTGACATCCAAATGTTATAGTGTATGAAATGGGGTCTGTAGCCAGGTGTGATGGAATTCATAATGTTTTTTCAGAGCCGTGTGTGTGTGTGTGTGAGAGAGAGAGAGAGAGAGAGAGAGAGTGTATTTCAGGTGGCAGATGATGTTCTGTGATAACAGGGGTATGAGAATCTCTTTCAGCTTTGTTCAGCTGCGCTCTGAAGTTGGAGTCTCTCTGGTCACTTATAAGATACCCCGAGGCCCGAATGTCATCACATCCCTCTGCCCTCCGAGTCACATTCGGAAAGAACAGAGTGAAATACTGCAGCATTTAACGGCTGACAGCTAAGTTAAAAAGCCACAGTCTGGGATTCGGCAGAGGCTGGGGAACGCTGCTGATGAAGAGGGTACAACAGAAGAGATTTGACATTAAAGCCCTATTCATGAGAAGTGACAGTCATGGACTCCAGCTCTCAAAATGAGTGGAGGCTGTTCGAGACCCTGTCAATTACATTCAGTAATAACACACACAGTTACAGACAAGCCTGCTTCCTCTGTAGAGTATACCACGAGCCTTGAGGAAACCAAAGCAAAGACTGTGCTGAGGTTATTATCTTTAACCAAAGCTATTATGAAGATGAAAACTAGCAGTGAAAAAAAGTCAAGTGGGAGTTTCCAAAAGACATCAGACTTTCATAAAGATCATCACTATTGTACCACATTTAACTTTAGCTTTTGAGGGAGACAGTACTTTGCCTAAGGCAAATTTTAGTGTTAAAATTAGAATTCTGATTAAAACATATAACATGAATTATAAGTAATGTAAAAGTATTATTATTCATGTTTTTGTGGAACAAAAAAACACTTCAAAAATTTCATACAATTACTTTAAAAATTCATACATTTTTATTTAATTATACTGCATGTAATTGTTTTTATTTGATGTCATAAAATTAGTCCATACAAAACAGAAAAAATACTGTAGTTTTAAAGATTGCTATAGATTTCTATATTACTTGCTATAAAATCATCATCGTTTTTTTTTTTTAGTTTTTTATCAATGCTGGATGGTCTGATTTATTTAATACCATGAACATGATTACTGGCCATCAGCAGTATTGTCAAAAAGGCGAATGAGTTAAGAAAAAAAAAGAATTTAAAAATACTGTTAAATATTTCAGCAATAGCAAATTTAGATCATAATTTATTATCAATAAGTACAGTGTGCTTGTGTTGTGCATTTAAAAAAATGAAACTGAACTTAAAATTAAATATTATTTTAAGCATGATGCCATTTCTGTAATTTACATTGCAAAAAAATGCAATAATGCTCCCCGCCCGCAGTATTTTTAATATTAAAGGAATAGTTTGTCCAAAAATGAAAATGTTGTCATCATTTACTCACCCTCATGTCGTTCCAAACCTGCATACGTTTCTTTCTTATGTTGAACACAAAAGAACCAAAGAGTTGATGGTTCCCATTGACTTCCAAAGTAGGGAAAGAAATACTATGGAAGTCAATGGGGACCATCAACTCTTTAATTACCAGCATTCTTGAAAATATATATTTTTTATGTTCAACATAAGAAAGAAACTCATACAGGTTTAGAATGACAGATGGTTCGTAATGATGACAAAAATTTTCATTTTTGGGTGAACTATTTCTTTAATACTGTAGTAGTCTGGGAATGTCATCTGGTACAGTCATGGATACTTGGAAACTGGCAATATTAACTTCTCCATTGTTGTTTTGTACAAGTATGATGGTTGGACGATGTGGTATTTGACCCGCCCCTCCTCCACTGTGATTGGATGATAGGGAAAACAGTTACAAGCGCTGCATTTTTTTAACATTTTAAACATTCAGTGACCAGAAAGAACGCTCCCATTGCAAACAAGTGGACATACATCCGTATGCAGGAAAGTCTTGCCTCAATAATTGATAATGCAGAACAAAAATTCCTCATTCAGTATAAAAAAAATGGACCTGGTTGCCATCATCAGCCGTTTACGTGCTAATGTTATTGAATAAGTCTCTGTTATACTCTGTCACCTGAGACAGTATTGATTACAGCTTAGCTCTGCCTACAGTCTGCTGGAGTGACTAATAGGGCTTGCTTTAAAAGATACATTTTTATGAGCAGGCTAAAGAGACATTTGCGGTGACATAGTTTCATCACAGGTTATTTGAGAAATTTGCCTCCAATTCGTACATTTGATGTCAGGAGCGAGGTTTGCGTTTGAAACGCTTGCTCAGAGGAAAATTATTTTTGACATTCTTCTCAGTGCCGCTTCTGTAACGACACAAAGGTTGTTTGAATTTCAAATGAAGCTACCCCTAAAGTACATGATTCTGCCCTTATTCCATCAATCAGAAATGTGGGAATTCAGAGTTCATGCTAAATGCTAATGAGCAGCGGTCTTATGCGATTGCTTTTTGAAAACCAAACGCAAAGGTGTCACCTTACAAATGTCCACAGGTTTTCTTCTTGCATTGTCTCCCTGCTGTCATTATATTTTGATGGACTCATTATTTAATGAAATTCATGAAAACATGCTGCACCCCATTCCCATCTTTGGGACTTTTCCACCTGCGCCGTTGTGGCCGCGCTAAATCAAATACCCTGAGCTGAATTACCTTTTAATAGTCACATCTTTTGGCTCCTTTTTAGCCACTAGCTCACTCACAGTCATCCGTCCTCAATTTCTTCTCACATTACCCTCCATTACACCATCTAAATTACATTTCACGATTATTTTATGCAGAGCACATGCATGTAATTTTAGAGGTAAAATAATAAACACTGCAGAAGATTGGTGCTTTTTTCCCTCCCTTTTCCCATTTTAGTGACTCTATTTATTTCCTGTTTTTCTTTTTGTTATTGTGATTGTTTCCTTGTAATCATTCTAATGCGCTGTTGTCTGTGTTAGCATCTGCCATTCACCTGCGATAGCGCAGGTTACCGTCTACGGTCGGGCCTTAATTAGCTCCTTAAAAAGGAAAATGCCATCACACACCTAATTGCTTCTGTTATGCGTTCATTAAAAATGCTCAACAGAGCACGATATTGAAAAAATAATTGCAAAGGTTAGCGGGAGCATTTGTTATCAACGGTGTTAGCCACGTTGAATCATTCGCGGTATTTTCTCTTGGAACGTAGCCATGTAGATTTAATGCGTGTGCCACGCACTCATAAACAAACGCGGGTAAACAAGGCGGCCTGCGGAAAAAGTTGGCACTCGTGTAGCGTCCTGCTCTTCCAAATTAAATCAGTGATGCATTGAGATCTGGGCTGCTTAGTCTGTTTGTGTGTTTCTTTATTGCACATGGCAGGATGAGGCAGACTTTTTTAACTTTAAATTAACATAAATGCTAATGATTTCAAGCTAAAAATAATAAAATGTCGTCCAAGGGGAATATTGCGTTATAAATTACTGGCTTTCTTATATAAACTACTGTTCAAAAGTTTGGAAGACTTAAGAAAGTCTCATGTTCACCAAGGCTGCAATGTCTTAAATTGGTAACATTTCTTTTTATTATAAAGGTTGAAAACAGTTAGAAAAAGAGACATTTTGGAGAATGTGCTGGTCGCTGTATATTTTCCATGCAGTTCTATAATCAATGAAGATTGAAGCTTTTAAGCTTAGAAAATGACAGTCAACACCATAAAACTGGTCTTATTAAAGGTTCTAGGGATCCTTTATTTTGGTTTTATATTCAACTGTGATCTTTTGAATCAGTCTGCCGTACCCTAGTCCATGTTACAGTGACCTAAAGAAAAGACTATTTTCTGGGTCAGAAAAATGGTCATGTTCACTTTCTCAGTCTTTGTCCCCCATCTAAGCATGACTGACCTTCAAAGCTGCATGGGAGTGGTGAAAAAGAGAGAAAAGAAGAAAGAATGAAAGAGCCAGAGCCCTGTTTACTTTCCGTGTCAGGGCTAGCAGATCAGTAAGGCCCGAATCCCCCAGAGCAGCCTGCCTCACAGCCTCTGTACCTATCTGACTAATTACCCATAAGACCCCGTGCTCAGGACTGTGATGTCTTTCTGTGACCATGGCAACTGTGGCTGAAAAGTTGTTTTAGGATGATGCAAAGACAGTTCTATGCATGTAGGTTTTTCTATCAAAGGCTTAAGCACATGAAATATGAATTATCCAAATAACTGCATATGCACAGTTGCCAGGTTCCTCATGAGATTCGTGCAACCTGTTTTTGTGCTTGTTGGCTTCTTTTTTGTTTGTTTTGGTTTTGTTCTTTCTTTTCTTGCATCCTAGTCTTTTTTCCCTCTTCCTTTTGTTCTGCAGTATACCTTGCTTTTGTTAAGAGGGTTATGAAACTCGATTTTTCCAGCACTTAATAACTGTCTCTTTATTCTGACAAAACTTTACTGACAGAAGTAACAACTGTTAGCTCATGTTTAGACTTCTTTAAAGCAACATTCCAGGTTAATCTCAATCAACAACCCTTAATGTTAATTACCACAAAACACGGTGTTAGAGCTCAAATAATATGGTTGCACTTACAACAATCAAATCCAAAGTTCTCTCATGAAACTCTAGATGGCGCAGTCCAATAGGTAAAACTCAAATTGAAACTTAATGCATAACAAATGGCACAGCTGATAGGTTATTTTTGTATCAGCAGCCAATGAGCTCGCTGCTCAACATTCAAAATTGGCTAGAGCAATCCTCCACCTTCCCCAGCTCCACCTGTATAGATCTGCTACAGGGTGATTTCACGTAATATGGGGGTTATTTCATATATGTTACATGTGCAGCAGCAGTATTTCTTACATGCTCACAGCAGTATGTTGTGGATGTATTTGCAGTAGCAAGTCTCGGTGCTTGCTTCACCGCAGCAGCAGCGTAGCAGATCTATTCCACCAAGACCAAACATATTAGCATGATTATACCATGCTAAACCCTCAGAGAGTTGTCATGATAGAAATAACATTAACTTAAAATGATCAAATGAGTAATACATATATATTAATCTTTGTTAATGTTACTTAATAAAAATACAACTATTAATTTTTTGTTCATGTTAGCTTAGGTCCATTAAATAATATTAACAGATACAACATTTGATTAAAAATGTATTATTAAATGTTAAAATTAACATTAACTAAGATTAATTCATGATAACTAATGTAATTGGAACCTTATTGTAAAGTGTAACCAGTAATATGCACGTTTTAATGGAAGAATTCATGTAAGTGCCTTTGTAAAATTATAAGCTTCATATTTCTGCCTTTAAAGCCATAAAAAATGGCTTAATTCGCTTCTGTTGTATTGTTGTCTCAACATAACTTTGATGTTTGCTTTTTATTTAAAAGAAAACAAAGAACGAGTCAACATTATTCCTCAAATGCTATATGAGTTTAACTTGTATTGAACCCATCATTTTCCTTTAAATCTATGGATTATAGAGAAATGCCATTTGAGCTTGAAATCTTCCCCCTCTTAAGTGCTCTCAGGAAGGTTTAAATAGCTAGATGTGTACTGTATGTTCAAGAGCTTGTCCTATTCATGTTATGCCCATGCATTTTTATAACAGCTTTCCGTCTGAAAGGTTCGACATCCTTATGAATAATTTTTCCCAGATTCAACTTTTGTATGAATAATGTATTGGAATTGCATGAGGTATTAGCCATTATAGTCCATGTTTAATACTCATTGTGTGTGTATGAGAGATATGTGCTATCAATGCGATTTGTTTACACAAATGCCCGCTAGCACTTCACAGGCAGGTTTGGCATTCATGAATTCTGAGTGATTCAGAGAGAGCAACGTCCCCTCTCTCTCTCCCTTTCCTCTGAATCCTCTGTATGCGCATAGCGTTGTTTATTGAGAAACAATTGCTCGGTTGCTGTAAGTGTAGCCTCTCTGAGTGGCATGTAATTTCTCAGTTTTCTACATGCATGAGCAGATGAAAATGTTTTCCAAAACAGGCTGTTTTGCAGCGATAGACACTCTCCGATGCTGTGGTCTCAGTGGAGTCTATCTTTAGATTTCAAGTGTGAATTTTTATCCTAAAGACTTTGCAGCAAAGATTCAACTATGATAATGGATGCTTATGCATTCAGATACATTAAATATTAAATTACAAAACGTTTTTTGTCACTTTAATGCAGGGATGTAGCTAATGCAAATTATTTTCATGTATTATTCAGTATAAAATTAATATTATATTAATCATATAATTAATCAAATAATTCACAATTTGTAAAGAGAGCTACTGTAAATGACTGAATTGAAACTGGGGTCAAACTCAAGAGGCCCAGTGCAAGTGTTCCCAAAACTCTTAGCTACAGGCCTGTTAACGACTTTCTAATTAACCATCAAGCACCAGTTTAAAGGCTTGATCTTTGTATCCACACTGATTTCAACAGTCAGCAGCTGTTGTACTCCATAGATCACAGCTCCAGTCAAACATCATTAAACTTTAGCAACTTCATTTTGTTAGTGATTCAACACTTCAGTGTTACTTGTGTATCTGTGCAGTTCTATATTGACATCCATTTGAACTTAATGTCTCTATTTTTGTTTTTCATACAAGAAAGATGGTTTTGAAATGAATTGAGAGTGGTTGAGTTGTATTTTTTGAGTGAACTGTTCCTTTAACTAGCCTTGAAGGGGTAAAACGCAAGTGGTTTACAGATAATGCCATTGTGTCTGTTGTCCACCTGGCACTCTGTAACATGGCCAGCAAAGACTTGTATGTCATAATGCTGCTCATTGACTTCAATCAACACAATCATACCCCAGATCCTAGTTAGCAAATGATCTGCACTTAGACTAAGCACCTCACTATGCAGCTGTGTCCTATAGACTTTCTGAGAGCTCAGGCTGCTGGATCCACACTATCATTCAATGGGTTATTCTACAAAACAGGTGTAAATAGTAAATAAGACAACAAAATTGCAAACAAAAGATCAACAAAAATAAAATTACGGGAATTTAAAGTTTTATCTTTTTCTTTCATCATAAGGATGCTTTTTGGCCTGTATGATCAAATATACATATTAAAATTATATAGAAATTCTAAAAATTAATCTAAAATATATGTAAATACACAGTATATGGAAATTTTCTCTATATACATGATCATTCAAAAGTTTGAGGGATCGCGTACATTTTTTTTTTTTAATAAGTAGTCTCTTATGCTCACCAAGGCTGCAGTTTTTGTTTAAAAATATAGTAAAACAGTACAACTGGAATATACCAAATTGCTGCTCAAGAAACATTTCTTATTGTTTAAAACAGTTGTGCTGCTATTTTTGTGTAAACAGAGATACGTTTTTAAGAATATAGAACATTTAGAAGAACTTTTTTTTTTATCTTGTAACATCATAAATGTCTTACTGTAACTTTTGATCAATTTAATGCATCATTGCTGAATAAAAGTACTTACTGACTTCAAACTTAACAAATCTATCATGAAACTGTATGAAGTTGTATTCCCAGGTTATGCAGATATCTTGTTTCTGTCATACTGTTAAGTAATTAACTATTTTATTAAAATCTCTTTTGTGTCATTTTATGTTTGACTGATGTGGAAACTTGTAGAAAAAAATCTGCATTAATATATATTTTTAATAAATATTCACATATTAATACCATCTTATTTTTCTAAGAAGCTCCATGACATTTACAAAACTGTTAATGTCAGCTGTCTGCTTCTTTCTTTACTTGTCAGCAAAACAAAAGAGATAGTTGATAGGCTCAAAATATTTACCACCTCCTGTGCATCAGTGGTCTGGTGGAGGAAGCAATATATATCTACAAGTTACTAGGTGTCCATTTCACTGACAACCCTTAATGGGCCCTGAACATCTACCACTATGTGAAAAAGGCACAACAAATCATCCTCTTCCTCAAAAGCCTTAGAAAAACTGTAAACCTGACAACATCCAAACTGTAGTAGCTGGTGTATCCTTGTGGTAAAAGTGTTGGAACCCTGGTGTCCAGTTGTGTGCAGATAAATAGAGATTTTAAAAGAAGACCAGCAGCATCAGGAACGATCCATGGTATATTCTTTCTCCTACAATCCCAAAAGTCTAAGCAGCTCCCAGGCAGAAGCAATCAGACTACAGGCTGTCAGTCTACTCAAGCCTGTCTTGACAAAAATGATTTGCCTGAACTGAACTTTCCACGAAATCACTCAATCTCTTTTCTGTCTAGTCTTGTGCATTTTACTGTTATGAGAAGCATCACAATAAGCTCGACTTCACTCAACTTTTTTTTTCGACGTTTCCGATAAAAGTCTCTCTGCATTGAGGTTCTACGTTCCTTCAATCTCAGGTGAGGAGGTTTTATTGATAGATGCATTTGGAGATAGAAGCCTGGCCGCCTCGCACCTCCGCGAGATTCTCCCCTCTGTGAGTCATGGCAGATTTATTGAAATATTTCATGGTATATTTCTCACAACCGGACCATCGGAATTTGAGTTATGGATGACCAGTGAGATGCGCGGTCAAGCCACTGCTCAAATGCAATCACAAAGCAGTCCTCTGAATATGAAACTCTTCAGAAAGCTAATATATAATTCAACTGTATCAATCTCCCCGTGCTCCAGCTCTCTGCACTCTGAAACCTGCTCAGAAATCTATTAGTCAGGCCTTTGATGCATTTAAAATTTGCTCGGCCTGAATAGAGTTGGAGAGTACCGCTTCCAAAAAGTTTGGGAACTTGGAAATACCGGATCCATTTATTGCCGCGTCCTCTTTCTGTATGATAAAACCATCGTACATTTTTTTGTCTTTGCCAACATCAGTTTTGTTATAAATCTCCCAGCATGGGAAATAAGCACTGGTCTCACACAGGGCTGTAAAACAGTCACGAAAGGAGTGCAAAAGAAAGATAAATGAAAAAATTAAAAGGCCGTTTTATGGCGACCCTCACCTGATATCAGTGCATGAAGGATGAAAGACAAGGAGGAAAACTTATTTTTTTGATAACCGTCAGCTAAATGGACAATACACTATAGACTAATACCCTATAGAGTTTCAAGTGTATCACAGGTTTGGATAATAAGTATTTGTATTAGCATAATGTGACGGCAATAAGAGCTTCCTTCCCTTTCTCCTTGACTTTCTGACAGTGTTGTGTGGCTGTGCAATAGACACGCTTACCGACAGAGCCTCATTAGCTCTCAGTGTTGGCTGAGCAGCGCTCCGACGCGAGGCCTCGGCTCCACATAGACACTGCATACTGCTGGGAAATCTCTCTCTCTCTCCCCAAGGCAAATATAGTCCTGGCAAGTTAGTTTGCACATTTTTAGACTTGGAGAAAAGTTGCATGGATGACTTCCCTCCGACCTGAATTCAGGTTTTTCCCCAGCCTCCACTTTATGGTGACTTTACAGGATAAGAAATGCAACTTGTCAGTCTTTAAATGCCATACAATTTTGTTTTCACGCTAATCAGATCAATGTAAACGAAACTCTACAAAACTACAAAAAAAAAATCTTATCATGCAATGTGATAAAATAGCTTCTCTTCCCTGCAAACGATACAATGAAGAATGAAAGAATGTTTAACTTAAAGGCAAAAACAAAGCAAAAGGTAGCAGGTATCTGTATAGAGAATGAGAAGTAACCATGGCAACAGATAGCGTATCCTGCTAATATGGCGGTGCCTTCCCGAAATGCAATGCGAAGTGAAAACATTGTGACGTAACTCCTCATTCTCTATCCACCTTATTCTTTGACGTGGAAGTAAGCCTATGGGCGAGACTTCCGGTTCCTTAGCTGCTATAGGGAAATAACGAGAAGAATAACAAAGTGCAGTAAACGGTAAAACTGTTTGCACTACAAAACAGTGTGTTCATAATTAAGATAATACATTTTAATGATATGGTAAGACACACCAATTTGCAATATTAAGCAGCAAAACAAGCTGTTTTGTAGAGCTAAAAATAGCTGGACGCAGATGACACCGGAAGCCAGACCCATAACATTTACAACAAACTCTTACGACAAAAATAAGGTGGATAGGATCATTTGAATTAGGGGTGTAGCGATATACTGGTATTTACGATAATCATGATATTTAAATAATTAAATATTGTTATCATGTTAGGGGTGTTGCAAACAGGGCCATCCTTAACTAACGCAGGGCCCCCTCAAAGTGCGGGGCCCGGTGCGACCGCATCGCCCAAAGGATGACCCTGGTCGCAATATACACAACGCTTACAGTTTGTACCACGTAATCTGTGCAATCTCCATCGGGCTCAAGTCTATTAATAAGACTTAAACTTTTCACCTCTTCCTCATGTTCGGGATGCATTACAGGCGAGCGGAGTTCCAGCTAGCCCATCTGTGTGGATAACTAAGCATGCCCAGCGGGGAAAGACGAGCGCAGTTAATTCGGGATCACAGCGCTAGCACACTTCAACAGCACCGAGGCACTGCAACTAACCATCAAACACGTTATTTAAACCTCGCTCAGACAGAAAAGCGCAGTGGCCTGAAAAACTGAGTATCACTTTGAGCTCCTCTCATATATGAAATGTAATTTTAAAAAGCAAACTCTCTGAAGTCTCACAACTTGCAGAGCATATTTCGGTCCCTTCCGCACCCAATCCTCCGTCTCTAGGGAAACGAAGGCTCAAAACAGCCAGTGAGACACAGGAGGAATATCTCCAGATCATAATGGGCCAATGTACTGTCAGATTTTATGACCCAAGGCCAGTGTGGAGCGTAGCATGGTGCTTGTCTTCTCAAGGCGATCCTGAAAGGCTCTAACAAAGCCCGCTCTTTGAATGACACCCAAATCTCACTGTGACACCCCATCACTACAGCCAATGGTGCAGTAAATTCCCCTGCCAGCATGACTCAACCTAGCAAGGTATCAGCCATAACACCTGCTGTCTTCCCTGGCCACTGGATCCGCCGTCTCGGGCGCGCGTGTTTGAGGTCAGGCGTCTGTGCGTATGGAGCATGTGCACTTTGATGGATAGTGCGTGTAACGACATTACCTCTCGGTTGTTTGGCAGGCATGTTCGGCTGGGGAGATGTTCGCAGCGTCAGGCTGCTCCGGAGCAATCTGCGAAGCCTGCCACTTAATGCGTTCGGAATACAAATCACCATTAAGCCATGCTAAGTGCTAGTTCAGCAATGCTAACATAATTTACCGCAACAATAATAGCCGCAATCTCCATTGCCCCAGGGGAAATTGATTTAATATAAACTATTAGCTGGTCATTTTCAAAGAGATGTGTTGGCACGGATTCAGAGCGCAAGGTCGCACTTTGTAACAGGATATTAGCCGTCGGCGTTTTGGAGCAGACTGCTAACAGGCACGAGCGTTTATGATACTGCCTGTGATGCTGTGATAAACTTATTGGCAGCTCTTGTTTTTTATGTACTACCGGTCAAAGGTTGGGACGCATTGGACTGAATTTATAAGAGTTTAAAAGCATTTGGATGTAAAGCTGGCATTTCGAACCTTTATAGCCCACTCAGACTTTCAGTCAAACCAGTGACCACAATTTAAAAAAAAATAAATAAATAAAGAGCTAGTAAGCTAAGCCAGCTAAAAACAGTTAGCTGGCAATTCTTTTTCTATATCTGATTGAAAATTGTTTCTACACCAATATTTTAGTGTAATAGCATAATAGAATATGTAATCTTTATCATAACTTAACAATAATTAATATATAAAGATATACAATGTATATTAATAATAATATGTTTAATATATTATTTAGATAAAATTATTATACTTATTTATAATTATATACTGTGTAAATACAGTATTACAGTACATCATTATATAAGTTCCATATTAATATTGTGTTAAATGAACTAATATTTATTAATATTGGTTACATATTATTATAATATTTAATATAATATTAAAAAAAATAATAAACATGAATATTAATCTATATATAATATCAAATACTACATAATATATAATTTATTTCAAATGGTTTACATAGCTTATTTTCTATATACCTTTTAAGGACTCATATTTCTTTACAAAATAGACGATTTATTTATATATTTATAATAGACGAAAAGCAAATTTTGGTTTGACTTTTGATTTGACTGACTAGGTGGGTCAGTCTTTTGACTTAACTTTTGACTGGTTGTGTACATTGTCAATATAGATTTCTTTTGCAAAAAGACTGAGACGTTATGAAGCAAAATCAATTTATCATCTTCCTGTTGTTTTGAGCAAACCGCACAATGTTGTCCACTAACATGTCGTGTATAGTCATCCAGGCATAAGAGAAAAGAGAAGAAGATGGGGAGGTGGAATGACAGACCACAGGAGAGAGAGAGAGAAAGAGAGGCAAGAAAGAGGCAATAGTTGTATTTTGTTGTTTGGACTGGCAGCCTGGAGTCGCTCTGAAGCCTGGTGCTTCTCCCTGTGGAGGGGCTGCTGAGATGTCAGTTAGAGTTACTGAGATGTGACTGCCTTGGGAAGAGTCCCGTCAGATGAGATTTAGAAGCTGGGCTGACCAGGAGAGCCGGGAAGGTTAGTGTAGTGAATTTATTTTGAGAAGGGGCACTGGGAGACATGGAAACAATGGGGAGATACTTCTTCTGCTCATATCGATACTACCAATGAATTAAAGCATAGTGAATTGTATTTTTTGTATTTAGATAGTGTTGATTGAAATATATAATATATATAGATAATATAATATAAATAAATATATGTATTATTATACACACACAAACAGTATTGATAATGGGACATCTGCAACACTGCTCTGCTGAAGTATCAATAAAGTGGAAAAACTTGCTTAAAGAAATAAAACAATCAAAATGTACTTTCTTAATACTCATTCCTAGTCCTGTGCATGATTCAGTAATACATGTTACCTAAGCAAAAATGTTGGGCATTCATCAACATGCCCCCCCCAACCCCCGCATTTTATATATTTATAAAATGGTGTCATGGTAATTAATTATTGTAATAAAATGTTTTATTATTTTTGTGGCAGCTGTTTTTTATATATCTCTGATAATTGAGGAGTGTATTTACAGCTATAAAATAATTCCATTAGTTATTAAGAAACTATAATTAAGTGATGTTTGAAAAATTTTAAGATTTAAGAAATAATGTATTTTGTTTCAATCCATTTGAACTGCCACATTTCTGTGATTGCTGCATAGTTTTCAGAGTTTTAACTTGATTCTGTTTTATTCATTTAATTAATCGCACGTTCATTTGGTATGTTGGGTTAAGTGTAATGAACGCCGCATTTTAACGTGTGCTGCAGGACTGCTTTGTGCACTGTGGCATGAATAATTTGTATTATATGTATTTTATATTTTGTTTTTGTTTATGCTATTGTTGTCGCTCTCAGTCATTTTACTCTACATAAAAATATTGTAGTTTTTTACAAACACTGCAAAATGGAGGTTAAATAATGCATTAAAAATTATTTAATTTTTAAGTCAAAAATGAAATGGGAGTTTATCAAGTTTTTGCAGCATTATGTTTTTTTTAAGCTGCTCAGGTCTTACATTGCAAAATATTGTTTTTTAAGATCCTCACAAAAGCCTTCTAGTATAAAATAAGGGATTCGTTGCATAATGTTATATGTGCACTGTTCATAGCAGATCATGTCTTATTAAAACAGTTTGCAAAAAAATGACAGGTCAGGTAGCTGACAGTGCTGAGCTGTCAGGGTGGAAGGCCTGAGGTTTTGTATCAGGAGCATGTCACTGAGAAAATATAAGAGGCTTCCTCGTCCATCTGACTTCCCATTTCCTTCTGTCCGTATCAGTGCTGTAGTTAAATCTTGCTCGATTTCCTCTGAAAGAGGCTTGATACAGTGAGATGTAATGAAAGAGCTCATTAGCGATTCTGAGGGTGGTACTTATTTATCAATCATGCTCTGATTTATGGTATAATCAAACATGATAATTAGATAGTTGTTCAATCACTGCTGAATGGATGGCACTATTTTTCTAACGAACATCATTTGTTAATGAGGGGAAAGAATGGGTGTAACTTTATGATAACGGCTTGTCAGACTCCATATAGACTCTGATCATTTCCTCTGTCATTATCACACCCAGATGAAATTCCTTCACATTTCTGGTGTGTGAATCCGAACTGGAATGTAATGTGGTTATCAGTGCCGTTTTTCATTTTTACCAAGCAGAAAAGGAATGGCAAAAGCTTCAGCACCATTAAACAGTCGTTTTTTGAGTTACTAGCCCCAATGAAATGGAAATCAAGCACAGATTAAGTAACAACGTGACTGTTAATTGTTTGTATTTGAGTGTTTCTTAGCTTCCCGTCAGCTCTAGAGAGGAACGAAGGACCTTTTCTTCACTTCAGTCGGTTTTTCTCTTCTGTAATCCTGCGTGTTTGAACTGGGCTGTCTTTGATGAGAGGTTTTGCAGATGAGAAACTTGTTTGGTGTCTTCGTTATGCTATGAGAGTTTATTATCAATTATAAGAGACATTCTTCAACTTGTCTTACTTTACCCCGGCTCTAATGACCTTCCCCAGCAATTTGAGAAGACGCGTCATTAATTAATGGCTTTGGTGCAACAAAATTAGCACTTTAGAGACTCGGCAGGAAGCTTCATCAAAGTGTGAAATCCACCGGAGAGCAATCTGACACCATTTCCCTGCCGGCATGGGAAGAACTGTGTCTTAATCAAAGGGCATCTGTGTTTTCTCTAATTTTTCCAGATCTTTGGTCAAACCTTTTGTGTGCTAGCGTGATCATGTGTGCATAAGAGGCTTTTTGAAGATCAGAACTGCTTCATGAATATTGCAAGATCAACAGTGTCAATAAATGAAACAGATGTCTCCCTTGAGAGATCATAGATGAGTGTCTATTGGTTCACTTCGGCCGCTGTGCCAATATGGCATCACTTGTGAGCGAAAACACGTAATTTCTAATGCTGTCATTCTGGATGTGCCAAAGCACGCGTTCATTATATTCTGATAAACAAGCATCATCACAGATTCAAGCTTGCTTCGTGTGTTGATTTGCTGAGCTGTGCTGCAGCATGCAAGTGCAGGTTAAGATGCAAACCGCTGAACTTCTGCCTTGTTGTTTCGAAGGAAGTGCGCAGGGCTGTTTTTCCATATTCGCTGATCAGTTTGGATCGCAAGGAATGAGCTGTTAAATCTGAAATATTATAGATTTGATTTACACATTTTTATAATATTAATTGTTCTCATTACACTGAAAAGAAATTGATGTAGGATTTACTTTAAAATAATTTTCACTTGTGAAATTGATAAGTAGCCTTTTTAAACAGAAAGATTGAAATAATATTTTGTAAATGTTTTATTTATTTATTTAGGTTTTACAGTGTTTAAATGTAGTCTTTATACATGAAAATATATAGCTACCTTTTAAATTTTAGAAAACGGGTCCCTATATTTGGGGGTCCGTGGCATCTTAAAGACTGGAAAAAAAACTTGTCTCAGAGTATCCCATTTAGTCAAAGTATCCCAGCTTTAGTCCGAGATGGATAAATATCCCTCCCTTTCCGCTCTACAGAATGGGGACAGAATATTTATTTGGCATTTCCAGAACTGTCAGAAGTTACTGGCATTTTTCTGAAGCATTGTAGTTCTGTTCAGCAGTCGGATTCAGGCTGTGGGATCGGGCTTAGGGCCCAAGAATAAGCAGCATAAGCTTCCAGATATTTGTGGAGTGAACAATGGTCATCTGACCATGTGCACAAATTCAGAGTCTGTTCAATATGTATGTGTATGCCCAGCAAAGCCTTCGTTCCACTGAGTACTTGTGATGCATTAGATTCAGTAGAGAGAGCATCTACGCCTCAACTCATGTAGAGGTTTGAATTCTGAAGAGAGTTTGTGTGCAGGAGTGTGTGCATGTGGGTTTGTTCCAGGGGCGATTTTTGAGCAGTGCCTCCTCAAAAAAAAAAAGTGTAAGTCATTTATTATTGTACAGCCAAAATCATTTGGCTGTACAATAATAAAAAATAACAAGTACAGTGAAATATGAGATTAAATAGCATGTAAACAACTAGTTTTTCTCAAGTAACTCTGTCCAACAGTTACATCAGCGAATTAAAGTATTGCTCGATTTGATTAATGCTGTAAATGATTCAAGGCAGTGTTTCAGGCTCATTCAAACTGATCTTTTTAAAATACTGATTAAAGAACTGATTCATAAGAGTCGTTTAAGCATTAAATGGAAGGTATGGGAATAAATTACTTTTTTAAATATACTAAAATAAACTTTTTTTTTTTTTAAGTAATAGTTTAAATTTCTATTTCACAATATTACTGTTGTACAGTTTTACTGTAATTTTAATTTTAAAAAATCAGATCAAATCAAATCCAGCATTGGTGATCATCAGAGACTTTTTTCCCAATGGAATTGGAATTCAGAAGTGGAATTCATAGAAATTGACTACACTGGTCATGTTGTATGTGTTTGATTCACTAAAAAAGAACCAGTTCAGAAGACAGTCGTGTGTTTGTGAATCAGACTATTTTGTTTTTGATTCACTAAAAAGAACCGCTTCATAAGAGTCATTTGTTCATAAAATGCAATAAGGCATAGGAATAAATTGCATTCAAAATATAATAAATAGCAACTTTTTATTCTATTTTCCATTGAATTTTCTTTTTTTTTTGTTGTAGTTTAATAGATTGAATTATATTTCACAATATTGCTGTGTTTTTACTGTAGTTTTGATCTAATAAATGCAACATTGTTGAGCATCAGAGACTTCTTTTAAAAATGGAATTGGAATATGGAAATGGAACAAAACTGATCATGGTGTATGTTCTTGATTCACAAAAAAAAACAGGTTCATAAGAGTCATGTGTTTGCGAAACGGACTGCACTGATCACATTGTATGTTTTTAATTCACTAAAAATAACCAATTCTTAGGAGATGTGTTTACGAAACCGACTACACTGGTCATGTTGTGTGTTTTCAATGTATGTTTTTGAAACTAAAAAAATTAGCATTACAGTCATTTGTTTGGGAATCAGACAACACTGAAAGTAGTTCAGTAAAAGTTCAGTCTTGGGAGTTTAATAACCAATATTTAGTACAAATAGAGATTGTGAAGATTTTTTTCAACTCCGCGGTAGTCACATCTGAATCCAATCTAATTTGAAATAATAAACTTTTTATTTTTATTTTTTTTGCACTGCCATGGTGGTCCCATTATTTGAAATGCACTTCATTTGGGAAAGAGGACAGGAAGTCATTAAAAACAGCCTCTACCGCAAGTTATTTTTTCATTCCAGCATTGGCCTGCCGCTCTTCCTGTAATGAACCTCATTATGTTCAATTACCTCAGAGATGCTGCTGTCCAGAGGGAGCTGCACTCAGACCTCTGGGGAGCCGCGTCTGAAAACACATGGTCAACACACAACATCAGATAGGCTGTTTTTGGCCTCGCTGAGGTGTGTAGGTGGGATGTTTGTTTGGATACCCAGAGTGTGCCTGCGTGGATCCACTTTACACTTCCTTTAAAGTTCCTTTAACATAGTAATTGGTGTATACAGGTTGATGTGGCTGAGAGCTTTAACCTGCTGTGATAACATAATGAAATATTAAGACAATCATGACTGCATTTGTCGATTTTTCTAACTGAAAATAGTGACACTACTCATTTTTTATTAAATAAGGTAGCTTTTCCTATAATACAGTTCATTTTTCATCCACATAAACACATCCAGTTCATTTTAGTGTATCTGTTTGTTTGGAGATTTCTTGTAAATGAAATAATTCACTGACTTGTTTGTGTCCTTGTTTGTTTATATGAAATAACCATATATATTATACAATATCCTGGTTGTTTTTGGGTTAGCTGCATATTATCTCAAACAGTTACACAATTTAAAAGATATTTCCCTCTTAAATAACTTCAATGTACATCGTTTTATTAGTGGTGAGTTTTGTTTTAAAAGAGAACCTTGACTGTGGTTAAAATACTTTAAATGAGTATCTGGAAACTTCGGAAGCTACAGTTTAACGGACTATTCTCTAACACTGCTGTATTCAATTTAAAGTTTTCAGGTGATATGACAAGGCTAACGGCTTAGGCATTGACCAACTTTTTTATTAAGAGAGCTTTGAAAGGTCACACTGATGGCTGACCATGAGGGTGTGTTCTTTCTTTTCTCCTGAGAAAAAAAGATCCATAAAGCTCATCGGTGAATATTCCGGGAGGTTGTTACAGACCGTCAATGAGGCTCAAAATCTCTGAGTGAGTTTTATGGGAAGCAGAAGGTTAGAACTAGTGACCTTGTCTCCGTTGATTAAACTGTGCCGCCACATGGCGGATATCTTATGATCTGCCAGACTTTTTCCTGGTATAGTCATTATCATTAAACTAAGCATGTTAAAGATGACTAGGGAATTATGGCCCGTTAGCCTTTGACCTTTGCATTAGCACTTTGACCTTTCCATTAGGCCTGTGTGATGATGGACACTAAAATGTGTAATAACTTAAACCGTATCCTTAGGCTTCTTTTGCACAGAGGTCACAATCATAATAAGTTTGAACTTTACTTTTATTCATACTCGACTGGGTAAAGAACCTGCAAATGTCATAAATAGCGAGTTTGTAAATGAGTAGGTGAGCTCAAGCATGTGTGTTTCAAATCGATGAATGCTCATTCTGTACATTATTGACTGAAATTATGTTAGATTTGAATCCTGACTGATCCATATTCCATTTGCCCTCTGACTGAAAGCCATCGTAAAATAATTTTTTCCCTGCAGCAAAGAATTGATCTTCATTCTCAGCACAATGTTCACTTTTTTCAAATTAATTTTTAGGTTAAAATTGCAATTTGTTGATGTTTCGGTGCATCCACGTCTTGTTTGTTGGTCAGTATTCATGGGTTAAAACTTGGGGTGGTTTGGAGAAGTCACAGAGAATCTGTCGCTCTTGAGTGTGGCACATGCTAATGAAGGTGTCATAATTAATGGTGCTCTGTTGATTGTTTGTTCCGGCAGCGCTGAGAGATAACCGGATTGAGCTGGTCCGAGCCACGTCGCAGGAGTTGACGATCAGCATCAGCGAGGTCACGCTGGCAGACGAGGGGATGTACACCTGCTCCCTCTTCACCATGCCTGTCAAAACAGCCAAGGCTTTCCTCACCGTCCTGGGTAAGACATCATTTAACACATGATGTGTGTGGGATTACATCCTAAATCAGCCAGCTGAAGCGTTGAGTTATTAAGCCTTGATGCGCTACTTTCCAAAATTTCACAAGCCAGTTTTGTTCACATTAGTCCTGAATTCGGTGTAGTCTATCTGCCTTTTTAAATGCCACTTTTGCAGTAATAGGCCTGCATTTTTATTGAAAACGTTTTACTCAGTGTCTTTAGAATTTAAAGAAAGATATTTATTTAAAGCAAAAAAGTTTCAATGAATGTTTATATGTATACACACAAAAAACCAAACTGCAATCACAAATCAATGCAAACTGATCAAACATGACAGTAAAGATTTATATTTATGTAACGAATCAGCTCATGAGGAAATATGAATAATTAATCATAACTAGTTATAATTAATTAAGAATATTTAGAGCCGCTGTAGTATTTAGCGGACCTCTCAGGGACTCACATACCCTTGTCTTGTCAACTGTCTAAGAACGTTAATTTCCTGGTTAAAAGAAATAACCTTCTTACTGTACAATTCTACAAAAGCGTGTAGCATAAATCTGCATGATTAAGTGACTCCAGTTATAAGCAAACAATGAACCACGTCAAGTGTGATACAAGTAAGGTTTTATTAACTACATAAACACTTAAACTAGTCTAACATACTACATAAACACATAAACTGGTCTAACATCCTACATAAACACATAAACTGGTCTAACATACACATACACACACACACACACACACGCATACAGTTGGTATAGGAAAGGGTTAAAGCTTAACTCAGTACAGAGAAGAGCCATAAGGAATGAAATTTATGGAACCAATTGCATATTCAGCAGATCTACACCTGAATGATACGTCAGATTCTTAGTTCAAACAAACATTGTAAAAAGGTGTAACTGATACTTAAAATATCAATTAATAAGACTAAGTTTGAAAACTTGCAAGTCTCGTCTGTCTGAAAGAGATTCCTGATGCAATCTTAAGGCCCAAGATCTTGCTGAAGTTGGTTGATGAGAAAGAACCAGTTTGAGTCAGAGAATCTTGGTGAAATGAAAGGACAAGGCCGAGGCCTGGCACGAGCTTAGGGTTTCCGGGAGCGTTTTTCTCACATCCTCTCAAACTTCAAACAAACCACCGACTGGGCGGGTCACATGAAGTGCGGCCTTTAAAATCTGCAAAGATTCACGCCTCTCAAGAAGGACTTGTCCAATGAGGAAGTCCGGAATCACAAGTGGGAGTTCTGAGATACTGGGGCGTTTTTATGGCCCTTTGTTTGAAAGCATGGTAATGTGCATATGAAACTTGGATAAAAATTCTAAAAGACTCTTAGAACACTATATGTTGCATAGGTGTAAACATACAATATACACTCTCAATTAGATCATCCGAATACGAATTCATAGATACTAAACATGGTAAGGTTATATATATGTACGCTGACAGAAGTGTGTTTCGATTATAAGCCTGCATAACAGTATACAATTTCAAAGACAAAATACACGATGACAATAATATACCCCATGACCTGAGCGGGGGGGGGATCATGTGTGTCATTCAAAGAAAGGTTTTCCTATAATAATTAGCAAGAAAAGTCCGTCCCTGTTGGATTTTCATATGGGCAAGGAAGCGATATTTTCTTCACCTAAATTCAAGGCGGTCATAAAATGTATCGGGTTTGTCAGGGTTGCCATGAACCCAGGGGCCTGTTCGCTTCCTGGGGGTGTACAGAGTATTTGTTAAATCTAGCTAACAAAATATATGTATTGTGTGTTTGAGTGGTCCAGACGCTACATTTATAATGTTACAATTTTTTTTCTATTTCAAATAAATGCTGTTCTGTTCATCAAAAATACTTTATATAAAAAGGGGGGAGGGGGAATAAATAAAATAAATAAAAAAATAAATGTACATTCTAACGCTCATAGTATAAAAGTCTTGATCATGAAATCAGCATATTGGAATAATTTCTGAAGGATCATGTGACACTGTAGAGTGGAGTAATGATGCTGAAAATTCAGCTTTGCCAACACAGGAATAAATTACTTTTTTAATATATTAAAGTAGAAATTAGTTATTTTAATTGTGATAATAACTGAATTTCTGAACTTTTTTTGTTTCTTTTTTCAAAATCATTTTTTTTATCTTATCAACACTTTTGAACACTAGGATATGGATGGGTGCATTTATTGAAGGAGAGAAATATTGCTATGTTGTTACTAAATGTGTGCAACCAGTCTGCACTGGGTTACAGTGAGACCTTTTGAAGGCAGCTACACTGAACCATTAACAAGTCTAAAGAAAAAGACCAAATTTGTCGTTTCCAGAAAGTAGATAGATAATTAGAATTTTACCTCAGTGGGGGCGTTGCAAATCTAACTTTGGCCTGGATCAGGATTTAATTAAATGGATTCACCCGGTCGCCTTCAACAAAGACACAGATGATCACAGAACAGTGTTGAGAAATGACACAGAAAGAAGTTTAATTAGTTTCCTCTATCAACTTTTACTATACTTTTGCCAATCAAAAGTCAAACAGACTTTCTATCAAGTCCCAAACATACCAGAGTTAATGTCAGCTGTGAAAGCCCACAAACAGTGCTTAATGCCATATTTCTGCATTAATTAGGAGCCCAATTAGCTAGTCTCATTTTAATTAGTTGGCGTACACCATTAAAATCATTACAGTTGTACACTCTGTCAACAAGCCTGCATTGCATTAATGTTTTGCTCATTGTGAATACATGAATGGTTACAATTAATTTACATGTTGTAATTATTATCTTGGAAAAATAAGCAGTAATATACAGTACACAATGCTTATTTATTAATTAAACATGTTGTTACATATGTTGTTATGGATATTACGCATATGTTTGTCACATATATAATGGATAATGTAATTTTTACAAGTACAACATTTTTCTGAAGCAACATTTTGAATCTTGATCCAGTAACATGTCGAACGATCTCTAAATTGCAGATACGGCAGACTAGCGCAGTCTGGCGTACTTTACTGGCACTGGACAGCGTCGCTGCATCTGAATCGACTCTTAAACTATCAAAAGTGTGCTGGACTGGACTAAATGTCGATTAGAACACTGTTCTCCGTCGTTTGATGAATTACAGCTGCCGCGATCAATTGGAAATGTGCACAAACATTGAAATACGACTCACCAAAGTGGTGCGAGTGCGAGTGAATTTCACCCTAAGTGGTTTTGTATAAAACATTTGTGTATCAAATACCAAGAAATGAAGCTTGGCATCTTCAGGTTTTTCTTGATCTTGAGACAGTATTCAGAAACAGCACATCATCCAGTGGAGGTTACAGGCCGCGCTGCAGTAGAATGACTGATGTATTTACTCTGTTGCTTTTTAATGCATAGTACATTGTGGTTGTTTTTGCTTTGATTTATTTCTTAGGAATGTGATTAAGGCCTCTTACTCAGGGGAGCAATAAGGCCTGTGAACTGAATGCCAAACGTCTGATCTCATCTTCAATCAAAGCAAACCCAATATCTAATTTTCCTGACTAATGTTTCCTATTGATTTTTCTTTGTCTCAGCCCGCTACCTCAGAGAGGAAGCTCCTGACACAGTAAAGTATTTGTGGACCACAGAATTTCCTGTGTGCTTGAAATATTTCATAAGATTGAAATGCTGATTGCTTCATTTGAGGTTCACCATCTTTGTGATGGTGGTAGGATACATTATGACCATTGCTTTGAATCAAGTCACTTGAATCTTTTATATGTTATTATTTGGGCTTTCATGTGTACATAAACCATAAATTAAATGCTGGAGAGGGAATGCAATAGCACATACTGTGTGAATGAGCCTTATAACAGATTGACAGCTCAATTTAAAAATGGATTGCTGTGGATTGTAGGCCATTGACAGACTGATTTTTAATTATTATGTTTTATCTTCATTTAAGCAAATGTTGATACACTACATTTCAAAAGTTTGGGGTCAGCAAGATGTAAAAAATAATAATTTTAATAATACTTTTTATTCAGCAAAGATGCATTAAATTGAGCAAATGATGACACTTTTACATAGATAGATAGATAGATAGATAGATAGATAGATAGGTTTAAAAAATGTCAATTATAAAAACAACCCTAAACTTTTTAACAGTAGTGTATATGTGATTAATTACATTTGAATTTGATTAAATAATCAGCATATGTAATTAATTCAATTTTAAATCTAAAATTGTTTGACAGCCCTAGTTATAAACTTTTAAAATTTTATTGAAGATACTGTACTGTTTTTAAATTCTGCAATAATATGATCAAATAACCACTGAATAAAGGGTCTACATTTAAATTAACCTCATTGAACGACAAAAAAACCCCAGGCAAAATAAAAGAACTGGGGTAGCTCATAGAAGATGATAAATAAAATATCTCTAATCTTTTTCCATTAAATTCACGCTTACCTACTGTTCATATTTTGAACTCACCAAAGTGCTAAGCCATCTCTTTCTCTTTCTCTTTCTCCTCGATGTTTAGGTGTGCCTAAGAAACCAGAGATCAATGGACTCACCAAGCCTGTGATGGAGGGAGATCAAATCACTCTGACCTGTGTGACCTCTGGCAGCAAACCTGCGGCTGATGTCCGATGGTTCAAGAATGAGAAGGAGATCAAAGGTGAGGAAAGTTGATGGAATATGATTAAACTCACATTAACACTTATAAGACGAATCACAAAGACGTTTTACTGCAAGTAAGTGCATATTTTAAGCTCAGTATTGAAGAAAGCCTACTGTATGTTCAGTAAAATATGCAAGTAACCACTCATGTAGCATCTTCTCCACAAATCCATCAGCGTATAAGCAACATCCCCTCTCAGTCAGACGGGAAGAGAAGGGATAAAAACATGCAATGACAGCAAGCGAAGAATTCTCTAAGTAGAAACTCACTCTGCCATGCGTACAATGCAGATGGCATTGAGTGCCTTTGTCGTGCGTTTGCAGCACTTCTAAAAATACAGCGGTTCTAATTAGCAACGAGGCGACGTTTCCCACGCTGACTGATTATTGTGTCTCCGGTGGACGGAACCTTGGGGAGAGGCCTTTACAGTGAAACCCCAGAGGATGAGGCATGGCTCAACGCTTTTTATGTCTTTGCAATGACTTTGATTAGCTTGTTTATCTGTACATTGCTGTATTTAGTATTAAGCGGCTATAAACTGTATTTAACCATATATTTAATGTACATTAATAATAACTCAGGGCAGCAACAACCCTAATAGGCGCATACACAGAATACGTTTTTCACTGCCTTGCTTTTCTTTTTCTATGTAACCTTGCACTAGTTTATTTATTTTATATTTTTGTCAGTGTATTTTTGTTTTGTTTACTCACCCTATTGAATATTGTACTGGTTGCGCTTTTCTGTGCGATTACAGTACAATAAATGCGTACCAAAGCTTTCATACTTCAAAAAGGACGTACAATCCATACGACTAGATTTGTGTGATGGACAGATTGAAATCTAAGAAAATATTCACAGATAATTTTCCCCTCCAGTGAGCTGTTAACTTTTGCGACCAAATCAAGACCGATTTTGTGATCCAGATCAACCAATTAATCTGACTCACAAGTCGCTCATGAATCAGACATCACTACTCTCTCAAGAACGCACTGTACCAAGAAAACTGTATGCTTTATACATACTTTATGGTTGTTTTTCAGTTATTTTGGAGCTTGAGGACCATGTTTTTATTCACTTGAAAAAGTCACCTTTTGTGCTCCACGCAAGAAAATAAAGTCTTAGGGGTTTTTTGTTTTTGAGGTGAATTATTCTTTTCATCTATTACCAAGAAAGAAAGAAATAAGAGGTGTACCTAAAGTCTGAGTGAAAAAGTTTAGCCTCTTATCAGTGTCTAGTCAAGGGTTCTTATAATTTTGACTTTGAACGGGGATCCTGATTAGGCTCCTTATCAGATATTACGTCTGCGGTCAGTCCCTCTGGTCATTTGATAAACAGACCGAATCTGTGGGTAGGGGAGGATTTTCAGAGCTTATTTCATTTCATTAAGGGATCAGTGATGTTTCAGATGAGAACGGCAGAAAAGTAAGCTGCTTTGTTTAAGATTTCTTTAAGAAACTGATACCTGATCTCCTTGCATGTGACTCAGGCTCGCTGTAGTCACAAATAAATGATACAATCTTCGTATTCATTAACGATCTTGGTGTTTAGGTTAGATGTAGATCTATTCTTTAATTAACAGTGATGTTTTAAGGCAAGAAAATAATAGATTTGTATACAAGAAAACATGCATTTAGCCTTGATAGATGTGAAACATTTTGAACAAAACTGCAATAGTGGTAATTTCTTCACATTACTCGAAAATTCCGTTGTTTTCTTTTAATTAGCTGTGATTGTATTTGATTAATTCAGCAACATTCTTCTCCAGCCGTGAGGTCAGATATTAATATGACCATTAACACTGAAATTTTCACTCTCTCTCTGACTCTGAGCCTCCTGTGTTTTGTTGTTGTTTTGTTTTTGTTTTTGTTTTTTTGGTGTCTTTTATACGGTGGCCCAGTTTTGCACACTACAACGAAATTGCCACAACACAACGCATAGGACTAATTTCATTGCGTTGTGGCAATTCCACTGTGTTATGGCTTGTTTCCATTGTGTTGTGCTAATTTCATTGTTTTGTGCTAATTTCGTTGTGTTGCAGCCAATGTTCCCTCTAATTTTTTTTCTTGCTGAGCAAAAATGTTCTCTATTGGGCGGACATTTCGGCCACGTGAACAAAAACATTCTTTATATATAAAGAATACCAAAGTATACCAGAACTGTTACACCACAGACAAAAAAAGTGTGTAACTTTTAACTTCAATGTGCTATATTTGATTTGACCCTTGATGTAAATAATGCACATTTTAGGTTACCTGAGAAAAAATTTTTACAGTGCCGTGTTACTTACCAAGAAATTTTATTTTTAAAAATCATTAAAAAAATGATCTCACACAGAATAGTTCAATTATTTATAATAATATAATATGATATAATGTAATATAATATAGCAAATATGAAAAAATGAATGTTCGTGCTCATGATCCCTTTTGAGGTCAATGATTCGGATTCTAATATAATAGATAGAATCTAAAAAAATATATATTTTCAATAAATATTTTCAAAAAACGTGAATGTGAATTATTTTACAGTTATCTAAAACATCCCCATGTAGTAGAGTTTGCGCACTACTACACCTGTGTGTGACTGTAAATGTCTCTTGAGTTTTGTTACCGTTCTGTGCTCATCATCTGCTATTTCCACCACTTAATCAAACCACTCTTCTTTAAAACATGATGACTTTTTATTTCACATGTCATTGTGTTGGCTCTCGTGTTGAGCTATTTCGTCCAATTTCTAGAGCGACTGATTTGGCACACATCATTCTCTTTCTATGAAACCTGTTAACCGCATTCACCGGTTCTAACTCTGAATAACTCTAACTCGGAATTTACAGCTAGAGGGAACATTGGTTGCAGATTATTTTGTTGTGTTGCAGCTTGTTTCCGTTGTTTTGCAGCTCATTTCCATTGTGTTGTGCTAATTTTGCTCATTGTGGCTTGTTTCCATTGTGTTGCACTAATTTATTTGTGTTGCGGCTTGTTTCCATTGTGTTGTGCTTATTTTGTTGTGTTGTGTTGTGCTAATTTTGTTGTGTTTTGGCTTGTTTCCATTGTGTTGTGCTATTTTCATTGTTTGTTTTAGTTGTGTTGTGGAGATACGATGGAGGCCACCGTACTTTTGTAATGCAGGTGCAAATTATTATACGCAAGTCGGTAACACTTTACTTGAAGGGGTGTGCATAAGACTGACATGACACCTTCATAATCATGACATGACACATGTCATGAATATGAAGGAGGTTTTATGCATGTGTATGACAACTGTCATTAAGTGTCATTCGCACAGTTATGTAATTTTTAATGCAAATATGACATTATTTGACCTAACCCTACCCCTACCCTTACCCCTAACCATAGCCCATAACAAAGACATCTCAAACAATGTAGTCTTTGCATTAAAAATTACATAACTGAGCGAATGACACTTAATGACATTTGTTATAAACATGCATAAAAAACCTTCATATTCATGACATGTGTCATGTCATGATTATGTAGGTGTCATGTCATGATTATGAAGGTGTCATGTCAGTCTTATGCACACCCCTTCAAGTAAAGTGTAACCCGCAAGTCTGTAACAAAGACACATTTCATCCATCAAAAATGCTAGAACGGCATTACCCAATGTGAATTTTTGTGAGCAGGTGGTTTGAACGAGAAAGTAGCATGTGGTAAATATATTTAGATGCCACATGTAGCTTGTTGTGTGAACTCAGGAAGGGGTTTGCTAAGGTCTCTCCGACTCGCGTCAGTCCACAGTCTCATAAAGCCTGAAGTTTATGGGCTCTCAGTTGATTGCAAAGTGTCAGTCTTAGATATTTTCATCATGAATGTGTGTTGTGATGGATGGATTCAATAAGACAAGAACACATTTCAAGGATGCATTAAAAAGAGTGTACCCCAGAGGGTTGAAACACACAAATATAAAATCACAGGATGTTTATCATATAACATATAATTAGAACTTTCAATCAATTATTATTGTTGTTTTATTTATAATATATATAATATAGATATACTATAATAGATATTATATATATCTATATCTATATATAGATATATATATATATAAAATTTTAAAAAATCCTTGGGAGGGAAAACTTTTTTTTTTACCAAATAACTTTTTTAAAAAGTTTTTTTTTTTGTCACTTGCCCATACGTATATAACCAAAGACAACAATTAAAGCCCTACATGAATAAAATACTGAAGAAGAAAAAATAAACAAATAAAAAATAACAGTGAGAGATTTAGTAATGTGAGAATGTGAGAAACTATTTATATTGTCAGGTTGTCTTAGTTTCTTTGTCTTGGCTTCATGGCAGAGAGGTGTAAGTAAACGAAAGGATATTGCTTTTTGGCTCTGCTCACTCCAATTCTTCAGTCTGTTGTTTTCCTGTAGAGCTTCTCTCTGTCTGCTTTTGTGTTTGCTGCCTTCCTGTCGCTGTGTTTGTGAGTCGCAGCAGCTGTTGTCATCGCTGTTTCCAGCACTTCTCCACCGCTGTGTGAGGCTGAACTGCGATAAACGCATTTATTTTGGAAGCCTGGACTGGGAATAGCAGTTGCATTATTGTGGGATCTCTGGTACTGTAGCAACGCTCAGCCTGGTATTAAATTTGTGCTGGTCTCCAGGATGTAAGACATCTCACACTTTCTCCCCCCGAGTATGCAGAGCCCAAGATGCTCTGCGTTTGTGTGTGTGTGTGGTGTGTGTGTGTGTGTGTGTGTGTGTGTGTGTGTGTGTGTGTGTGTGTTGTGTTGGGGAAATTGACAGCTGTAATGGAAACCAATTCACCACCTCTAACATTCTCACATGCCCCTCTCTCTCTCACACTCTCTTTCTTGCTCTCTTTCTATCTCCGGCTCCTTATTTTCATCAATGGAGTAAAAATGTGCATCTGTTTATTGCATGTAAATCTAACCTGCAAATATTACATAGACCGCATCTTGGCAGCCATCTTTTCCACAGCCCATGTAGCGTGTGTACATACAGTGGGTTCAAAAGTCTGAGTAAAAATCCTTCTGTTTTGCATTTCTTTAATCTATTCTAAGTGGGAAAAAAACGGGGTATGCAGTATATGTGGTGCATAGGGGCGCCGCACATGGGGGGGGTGCCATTTTGCCGAAATCATTCTGTGAAAATCTTCTTTAATAAAACGTTATTAATAATCAAAAGCTTAGTTGTTAAAAATAATGTAATGAAACAATTTTATTTAACGGTTTTTAGCATTTTTAATGAGTTCAAAAATGTATTTATTATAAACTGAGTACGTCAGCCGCTCACCATTCGACACATTCTGTCACAGACGTGGTTGTATAACCAAAATGAATAAAGGAGGGACCATTTCTGGAGTGCACAAAAACAGAAAAGACAAAGGAGAAAAGAAAAATAATGCATTAAAATGAGGACAGCGATGTCTAAGTGAACTGACAGAAATTGGTAAGCTTACCCTATTATTTTGTATTGTAAGTCATGAAGTCATTCAACATTTAATGTTGTTGCCTAAGAGTGCAAAGTGATTAACATTAATATCAGTTCATTTCTGAGTAATGTTATCTCTATTGCTCAAAATAAATAAATAAATAAGTCACGACATGTTTATGAATGAGCGTTTGATTTACATCTAAGAGGAACTGAGAAGATTGTTAATGAGGGTACAAACTAGCCACCTTTCGCCGAAAATTGCTGTTTTGAATTCAAAATAGGTCACTTGTGTGATTCAAGTAGATGAGGTTTTTTTTTTGTTTGTTTTTTAAAGTTCTTGTTACTTCATAGTGTTTGAAGAGTACGATTTTTAATGTTTTTAAAGAAGTCTCTCCTGCTCACCAAGCCTGCATTTATTTGATCCAAAATACAGCAAAATCAGTAATATTGTGAAATATTTTTACTATTTAAAATAACTGCTTTGTATTTGAATATATTTTAAAATATAATTTATTTTTGTGATGGCAAAGCTGAATTTTTAGCATCATAACTCCTGTCACATTGATTTGCTGTTCAAGAAACCTTTATTATTATTATTATTATTATTATCAGTATTTAAAACAGTTGAGTAAATTTTTTTAGGATCCTTTGATGAATAGAAAGAATCCAAAGATCAGCATTTATCTGAATAAAAATCTTTTGTAACATTATTTACAACTATACCATTAAACGCCTGGAAGTCTTTTTTTGTTTGTTGTGAGCACAAGAGAATACTACAAGATTTCTGAAGGATAGGGTGACTGTGTGAGATTTATGCTCAAAAAAAATCAGCTTTGAACTCACAGGAAAAATTACATTTTAAAATATATTCAAAGAGAAAACTATTTTAAATAGTAAAAAATATTCAACATTTTATTGTTGCTGCTGTACTTTGGATCAAATAAATGCAAGCTTGGTGAGCAGAAGAGACTTCTTTAAAAATCATTAAATATCTTACTGTTCAAAAACTTTTGACTGGTAGTGTACTTCAGTACAAAACAATGCTGAACTTTGACAAAAAATAGATTTTTAATTGTTATAATAGTGATTTTATAATGTCTAAATATAAATCCAAAAGCAAAATGTTGGAAACGCTGTTACGGAGTGGAAATGATAGGCTAAATGAGACAATGAATGATCATCTGCTGACATCTAGTGGTCATAGTGAGAATATCATGATATTAATTTTAAGAGTTTTTGTTTTTCGTACGGTGGCAGAAATCTTACACTTAAACATGGCAAATTTTTAATGAATTACCTCGATAAGTAAATATGCAGTTGTTCTTTAAAGTGAATTTTGTTCCCATTTTATTAAAAAAATTACATAAATATGAATAACATATTATAATACTTATATACCTATATATATATATATATATATATATATATATATATATATATAGATATAATATAGATCTATATTATCTATTGTAAATTCCTCAAATTACCTAACTAAAAAGTGAGCAATATTACATGTGTTTTAAAAAGGTTCTACTGTCTGGGGTCAGCCATCAGGAGTTAAAGGGGATACAACACACTTTTCTTTCTTTCTTTCTTCTTTATATCACCATTTTTCCCCTATGGTATGGAAAGATGGGGCAGGGGTTCAAACCTTTGTCCCTTTTTTCACCCCTGATGAGTTTGTATCCTTCCATGCACAAGCTAGTAATGGGCTTTTGGTCATTGTCATTGACTTGCAGAAAGTTTTCTGTGGGAGTTAGTGTTA
>JADLZN010002549.1:300440-391536 GCA_018155175.1 Sinocyclocheilus anophthalmus
GGCATTTTCTCAGAATGCACTAAACCCGAAATCTTCATTTCAGAAGCACTTACATATACAAAAGTTACAGTTTTAGTCTGTATTATATTTAGTCTATAAGGTTTTCATGGAAGGGTGTTCATATCATTCATCTGATATTATAACATTTATTTTTTCTTAAAAACATGGTGAAACCCCTTGAAAATATGTTTGCAATTAATGTAAAAAAATCAGCTGGGAAATCGTGGTGATATCTATTTGTTAAATTTTTTACCCAGTTTACCTGTGGTGTCTTGCCTTAACAACCACATAGCAACAGCCTGGCAACCAGCAGAACAGCCTAGCGAACAACCACTCAGAAACCTTCAGAAAATGTACATCTAATTGAAACTACATTCATATAACTGAAACTATGTGTATATTGGTTGTTTGTGTGTAAATAAATTGGCTGCTCTCTTTGTCTGTGTTTCACAGTGGTCAGTGCCTACAAGCTACAACCAAGTTACACACAAAACATCTGCTTAGTCCTGGCTGGTGAAAACAAACGCCCAGGTGCCTAGATAAAAGCTCAAAGCCGAACAAGAGAGAGAGAAGTTCTTAGCACTGCTTATGATAGGCAGGGAGAGCGACGATGGCCACTGAGTCTGAACACGCAGTGCTCCTCGCTGTTTAAGCTTCTTCTTTCATCCTGGCTGCGGGGGCCGGGAATCAGAGTCCAACTTCACAGCGGCGCACGAGCTGGATAATCTCTAACGTGTGAAGAAAGAGAGGTCATTCAGATGGTAAAGTCTGTCTTGTTAGAAGTATTTGATCAACACAACATGGCCTACATCAGACACTTCAAGATAGGATGCAGGGTGACCATGAAGTTATTGTCAATATGTACCAGACTGCAAAATGGTTTGAAATGTGGCGGTTGGTCAGTTTTACTAATAGAGATTAGGACAAGGTTCATTACAAGGTCAGAGATGGCATCAATCCTGCCCTAAAAATATCAGATTACTGTGCTTTTGATTGATTTCTGGGCGGAGCTTTAAAGGGATAGTTCACCCAAAAATGAAAATTCTGTCATTAATTACTCACCCTCATGTCGTTTCAAACCCCTAAGACCTTCGTTCATCTTCGGAACACAAATTAAGATATTTTTGATGGAATCTGAGAGCTGTCTAACCCTGCATAGACAGCAACGCAACTGAAATGGTCTTAATTTGTGTTCCGAAGATGAACCAAGGTCTTAGGGGTTTGAAACGACATGAGGGTGAGTAATTAATGACAGAATTTTCATTTTTGGGTGAACTAACCCTTTACTTACTGGTCAGGGGTGCATTTCTTGAACGGCAGCGCTGTTCGTTTGTTTAACCAGCGTAGTGCAATGCATCATTGAAGAAATTAACATACTAATCATGACTGGTTCTCGAAACCGTAATAACATGGTCACACCTTCGTCATTAGAACTATAGTTTCAGGAAACACAGAATCATTGAACTATGTTAGTAACATCAGAATTTCGACCATAGTTGGCTAACAATGTATTTGAGAATCAACACTCCAAGTCAAGAGCTGCATTTCCAACACACAAGTTTGTGAATGTTCTTTGGAACTATAGTTTCAGGAAACAGAATCATTGAACTAACGTTACTAACTTGCGACTATAGTTGGCTAACAATGCTTTTTGGAAATGCACCTCACATCAAGAGCTGCACAGCTTTGTAATGCTGTTTACGAATGCTTTTGGGAAACACACAGCTGTAGTTCCAACCACACAAGTCAGCAATGCTGTTTGCAAATATTTTTTGAAAATATGGTTTCGGGAAATGGAAAATCGTTGAACTATGTTAGTAATGTCAGAATTTTGACCATAGTTGGCTAACAATGCTTTTGGGAAACAACACTCCAAGTCGAGAGCTATAGTTCCAAACACACAAGTTTGCAAATGTTTTTGGGAACTATGGTTTCAGAAAGCACTTATACGTTGAACTATGTTAGTAATGAAGGAACTTGCAACCATAGTTGGCTAACAATGCTTTTGGGAAACACACCCCAAGATGAGAGCTGTAGTTCCAACCACACAAAGTATTGACAAATGACTGTGTGACAAAATATTCTTCGATACGAATAGATTTTGAGAAAATGCAGAAATCGATTGAAACTAAGTTTAGTAACCACATACAGGAAACTTTTGACCACGTTGGCTAAACGAATGCTCCCAGAACAACGACACTGTTCCAAACGTCAAGAGCGGTAGAACTCCAAAACCCCACCACAAATTTGCGATGCTGTTTGCAATATTCTTTGAAAGTATGGTTTCAGGAACCGCAGAATCATCGAACTTTCAGTAACAACAGAATGGCGACACACAAGTTGGAAACTAACAACCTGGTTTGGGAAACAAAACGACCAAAGACCGGTTAACAGGTTAGTTGTGGGGAGGCCAAAAACCATGGTGTAGCAGTGGCTTTGTGTTCCTACCAGATGTGTCTCCTGCCACACTGTGGCGAACAAAGTACCATAGTGATGCCACTGATAACAAACGCGGACTTATGCCAATGTGTATGTGTGCAGTTGAGTCCATTAGGGAGGGTGATATCAAGTCAGAAAACATATAGACAGTCAGAAAATGTGTGTGTGTGTGTGTGTATGTAAGAACACAATCATTAATTCCAACCAGGCTCAGACAATCGCATCAACAAATCCCATCTCAGTCTAGCGTATTTGACCCTAGTGAAAGAACTGCCAGCAGGGAGATTGTTTGTGTGGATTAGAGAGATAAAATTGCACGGCACCAGAAGGAGCTTTTACATTGACACCCACACTGACCATTTATGAAAGATATTTGAACAGTGAGCCATGGCGGAGGGCAGTGCAGTATGAGTAACTGATATTTATAGTGATCCTGCTTGGGGATTGGGGGGTGTTTGTTGAAATAATGTTGTCGTTATCGTTTCTCATGTCTCTGGGACATTAGGATTAGCGGTAGATAGATGAGATGGGCATTCAGTCGCTCGCTGCAGAGCTCCTCTCACGTGTGGAGAAACTCCTGAGTCTCTCACCACAGGCAGAAGATTATGCCGCATAAATAAACACAAACTGACAATTTTTGTGAGGAAATTCAAAACCACTGCCTTGAATTTAAGCTCTACCCATGCAAACACACAGCCGACAGCCAACTTCAGTCAAATACACACATAAATATCCCTCCATCCACTAGGAGTGACCACTGTGTTTAGCCTGAGAGTAGTTCACGGTGATCGGATAAAGAATGCTTTTGCTCTCTCTCCCCCTCTTTCTCTATGTTTTTCATTCTTTATTTTTATATCCCTCTTGCGCTCTCGCTAATGGGCTTGCAAAATGGGGTAGAGGCCGCGGAGATGAGCTGCACACCTTTGTGCCTCCTGTTGTTCTAAATACCTCCTTTTAGGTGGAAAACAGCATTTGAATTCAGAACTGCTCACAGCTGAAATGAAATGCTAATCTCACCCCACGTTTTATTCTTTCCTGTTCTCGGCTGCTCTCTGGGCTCACCATATGCCATAGCTATCTCAGAGTTCCAGGAAAGCATTCCGGTTCCAGAAGGAGAGCAACACTCAGCCTTAAATCCGAAAATTAGCAATATTTCACATTAAATTGAGTCACGTTAAATTGCATCCAACTATGTATGAATGTATGTGTAATGTATGTAATTACACGTGCTGATGTGTGTGTAATGAAGATTAGATACAGTTTTAACGTTGTTGTGTGCATTAAATGAGAGCTTGTGTGTGTGTGCACACTGGTGAGTGTGTGTCTGTGATAATGTTTCTATTACTGGTTTGCTTTCATAAATATTAATGTAAAACATGCTGACCTTAATTTCAATTCTGTCTGCTGGCAAATCTCTCCCCTCTCACCCACTCACTAACTTACTGAGAGGGACAATAGAAGTAGACATTGCTGAACCCTCGTTATGCTGTTTTTTTTTCTCCTGGATGGAAGGATTGTTGAATGAATGGATGAGTAGATGAATAAATAGACGATGTAGGGGAATGGGCATAATAGATTTAGGCAATCAAATCAGTAGAAAGCAGATGATGTTCTCATTTCGTTGAGATCCTAAAGTGTTGCATGAGTGTGAGGGGGGATGGCAAAATTAAGGGGAAAAGTCACGTGAGAGAAGGTGTGTGATTGGGTGATTACCCTGTCAATGCAATAATGTCTGTCTATCATTTTCACAATTGGTCTGCAAATCGAAATGGGTCAAAATGGTGGAAATGAATAAAATAATAACCCTAAACTGGAAACTGTGAGGGAGATATTTTTAGCGAACAAGCAGCTCAGGTAAATTTAAGGTGCACCTATGTGCCAGTTATGCTTGCCTGTTAATAAAAATAAAGTGACTATTAATAATAGGTTAAAAAAAGATTTACAAAAATTAATATAAAAAAATATCAGATTTTATAAACACAGTCATGCCAGTAAAGTACTTTAAATTGAATTATACTGATCAAACTAGACTGTTATAATATTGTTTGCTTGATGATAGTTTAAAGAAAATGGGGTCCCATAAGCTTTCAACTAGGAAACAGCATAATTATTAAAAATAACAGGAAGGTGAATTTACTAAAAATCCCAAACACAGCAAAGGGACTATTCCTCTTCATTTTTCAGAAGACCACCACTTGCTACTGAGTTGTTCCAATGGTATCGTGCGCTGGAGTTGATCTAAAGAAACTTCTAAGGCATGCTGGGAATCTTCACAGGATCTAACCATGGGGTGGAACAGACTTTCCACTTCCACAACTAATTGCTGAGAGTGTTTGTCTACTCTCAAATGAAAGTTTTCTCACTCCGTTCGCAGCCATACAAAGTGTTCTTCATCTGAACGCTCTTGTGAACAGACTAACAGTCTGTTTGTTTGTGTATATCCGGAATAAAAATTTACCCCCAACCTCTTGACTGCATCCCATAAGCATCCCAAGAGGAAGAATACCATAGAACTGTACCTTCCTCTCTGCATGTATATATGTGTGAGTGCGTGTGTGTGTTCAGGTTTCTAAATGATATCTTCTGCATGCTCAAATGCTCCTGAGCGGGTGGCGACACCCCCAGAGGAAGCTGACTGACAGCTTGGCAGTGATAGCAGGAGTGATTCAGGGAGCAGAGAAAGTGAGGGGGAGCAAATGGAAAGAGAGAAAGAATAAAATGATTCATATAGGCGAAAACTGTGTGGATTCGTACCTTACAATTGGACCTGAGTCTGAAGGTTTTGGAAGGAGTGAAGTCGTTTGTGATTCTATCATTGAATCTACAAACTCAATCAACAAAACATGATTTGCATGGTGCACTAATTTATTCCTTTTTTCCTTTGTGTTTCAGGAACCACACAGTTGAAATTACATTTTAAAGATTTTAAAGTAAATTAAATTATGATGTAAATGAGGTAGTTCATGCATCCTGGTGTATAGAAAACATCCCTAAAATGTGTTTTGAAAGATTCTATGTAGATCTTTGACTGCATATGGAAACTTCTAAAGGTTCCAAATTGTATGCGAGTTATAGAGCCCTTTTAAATTCGATAGAACCGTTTCTTCTAAGAGTGTTTAATATGGTGATTTGATGTAAAGAGTGTGCTGGATTTTACATTCTCATTTACATTCTGCTGTTGGATAAAATTATGTTTTTGTGTTGTCCTCACATTTGTTTCAACAACGGTTTGATAAAAGTAAAATAGTAATTTACACTCTTAAAGATTCAATAATAATATTTTTATGAGAAATTGTAGTATTTGTTAAGATCATTGAGATGCAGTGGATTCATTTGTATTGTAAGTGCTACTAGACAGCGGTGTGTGCAGAATAAACGCCTGTAAACGCAGAAGCCATTAACACATTGAAACAAACAAAACAAAACACAATCTGTTGTTCAACTAATGGAGTTTTCAGAGAGGAGTAAGGAGAGCTGTTTTACTCTGATAAATGGCTCATGTGCAACGCTATACATCAACCCTAATTCTATAGAAGAAAATGTAGGCTAAATTAACATTCAGTGAGGATTTACTTTGTAAACTGATGAAATGAACCTGCTTCATTTGCCATGTGAATTCAGCTCAGTTAAATGCAAAAAAACAAGAACTGGATCAATATTTTTGACTTTGAGAGAGTCAGATAAGATTTCAAGTTTTACTTTTACCAGTTTTATCCAGTTTTGGATGTGAGGAAAGATAGAGGCAGGATTCAAGAGCATTCCAAACACAGTGATGTGCGTCAGTGGGTGGAAATAATGAATGCAACTCAACTCTGTCTTCACACAACTAAAGTTTTCTATTGAAAGGTAAAGTCTTAAAAAAGAGTGGTGCATCTTTCTGAACCCCTGTGTTTCACAATACTTCAAGTTCTCACTGTAACTTTGACTGTAATTTATGTGAAACTCTGAAACACATGACAAACATGTTTCATCTTTGTTATGCTGTTCTTATTGCCTCTTTTAGGTGCCAAAGAGGTGAATGCCAGCGGCAAGACCTTCACAGTGAAGAGTTCCCTGCAGCTCCAGGTGAACCGGCATGATGACGGTATGGCCTACACTTGTAGAGTGGACCACGTGGCCCTAACTGCCACCCATGAAGAGACAACACAGGTTTTAGAAGTCCACTGTGAGTACGACTCAAACCAACATCCCACAATGGTGAAAACTATATTGCTTACTATAAACCTAAATCTACAAATGTGAAACAGCTTGAAGTATTTTACTAAGTAATGAGTTGAGCTGTTTTTTAAGAAACTGATCAAAATGAAGCTAAAAGCTAGACGTAATTTTTGGTTTCATTGAGTTTTCAATGACTTATTAAAATTACTATGAAAAGTAATTTTGGCAACTTTTAATTCTGAAATATGGTGTTGTGATGCAAAGGTTATGCAATAATTACAGACAAAAATAATTTGCGCGTTAGAGTTTCTCTTTGAAGTGTTCACATTTAATCAATCTACTGAGATGCAGTGGAGTATTTGGGCCTGAGCAACACATCACATAATTTACCTTTTGATCTCCATCGAGTGTCATTCCTCCGCTTGGATGCTGCTGTCTGAAACAATAGTTCTTTGTTCATCTCTGTCTCTGTCATAGATGCTCCCTATGTAGAGATCAAACACTCCATACCAGCCACACTGGAGGGACAGTACCTCAAACTGGAATGTGTACCTCATGGAAACCCCTCGTAAGCATCCACAATTTATCAGCATCTCGCTGAATTATAATGTTTGCAAAGAGCTTTGGAAAGTTGCACCAAGGAGAAATTGCCCTGTGGGCAGGCCTGCGGCTAGCGGCTTATAACCACATGCTTGCATTAATGTGATGACTCATAAACGTGATTCTGTTGAAATTAAACAGCTATGAATATATAACCATAAATTCACACGGAAAACAACATTAAGAAGCTCTTAGCCATTGGTACAACTATAGCTAAAATAAGGCCAGTGTTTTCTAATATTCCCAAAGAAAAAGGCTGAGAAATCTTTGATAAACTTGGATAATCAAAATTGCTTAGTTTTAAGCCAAAATTAAAAACTTTAAAACTCTTTCAGTGAATTTTGCATTTTCAAAGCCTTTGCTGTAACTTTGTGATGTTGTCTTTCCATTGATATTAGAATTAAAGGGGTCATATCATAAGGAATCCAATTTTCCTTGATCTTTTGAGATTAAGGAAAGGCAATCTTTCGTGAAAAGTCTCCATTGTACTAGGAAAACATACTGTAACTTTCAGAACTCCAACCCTTCAGAACTTTTCACTGTAAAAGTTTGTGGCCAGTTAAGCTGCAAAAATGGCTTACTCTGTATTTCCATAATATTCCAATATATTAATACATCTGAATTCATGCAAACATATTATCACTCATATCCATGTCAACAATGCCTGTTCGGGGTACATATACTCAGTCTACCCAGTCACAGTGATGTAATAATGATGAAGCAAAACCAAGGTTGCCAAACCTTGTGTTGTTACAGGCTGTTTGTAGCACCTACAGCTCTGCACATCCTTGTGCCAAATGCGCCAAAGATTGTTACTGAAGAATGGAATATTTAAAAACGAAATAAAGATAATAAAAATAAATAAATACAATCTAATTATTTTAAAAAGTATGTGACCTTAGAAAGAGATATGACCTTTTTAGGCGAGTGTCCCATCATTGAAAAGAAACTGAATTATGTTTTTAATTAGAAGCTAAAAATAAATTTTTCATCAGGCCAGACCCAGTACTCTGGACTAAAGACGGAGGAGAGCTGCCAGACCTGGAGCGGGTGATTGTTGAAGGAAGAGAGCTCACCTTCATGGCACTGAACAAAACAGACAATGGCACCTACCGCTGTGAAGCTACCAATCACCTTGGCACCAGCCATGCTGAATATAAGCTGGTTGTTAAAGGTGAGTGACAGACAGATAACATTAACATGTCTCTTAAAGCTAACACAGTTCTTGCTGCTCTCTTGGAAAGCATCTGCGTCGCTAATTAAACCTAGGTTTCAACCCTGCTTATAACCGTCATGTTTTTTTAAAGCCATTGAAAGATGAAATGCCTTGAAATGATTGCTGGCCTGAAGAATCCAAAAGATCTAGTTTAAATTATTAATTCAGCCAAAAGGGGAAATTATGTCATCCTTTACTCACCCTCATGTTTTTACAAACTTGTTTGACTTCATATATTTTGTAAAGCACAAAAGAAAATATTTTCAGCAATGTCAGCTGTTTTTGTGTGTATTCTGAAAAAATCGATGAAAACCCAAACTTTCAAGCTTTATTTTGCACAGCATATTTGTTTAAGCCTTTCTATGAGCAAATTGACCAGTCTTTTGGTTTGATTTGAGAGTGAATAAAGTATTCAATTTCAATCCGTTCATCACACAAAGTAATCATACTGTTTCAGTAGACTTCATACAAGTTATGGATTAATTTAATTTAATTCCTAATATTGGCAGAAGTTAGCATTCTTCTATATTGCACAGAAAAAAGAACATCATATGCACTTATAAATAAATGATGACAGAATTTTAACAGCCTGAAATATTCCTTTAATTTAGTGACAATTTTCCAAAGGCATATGATCAACTCTGCATCATAAATCCTGCACAAACAATGTGTACATATGCAGCAACCCACTTTTCTGTCCTTCTCCGACTTGGTTTAAGAGAATGAGTTTCACCCACTTAGCATAACAGCAAAGCATGATGGGTCTCGATACACCCTGAGGTTCAGAGGCTACACTGCATCCACATCTGCCATCACTTTCATCAGAGGCAGCTGTGCGGATACGCTCACAGGCTAAGAATGGATATGACTGTGGGCATCGAGCGGAAGAGTCTCTCCAGCCCCCCTGCTTCTTGTGCCTCTGCCTTCTTGACACTAAACCCCTCCAGGCTGGAAAACTCTTCCTCCACCTCTCAGTTCGAGAAGTTTCTTTTCTCTCACTTTCTCCTTCTATCTCGGCTTTTGTATCCTCCCACAGGGCGTCTTAAGAAGATTTAATTAGCCGTTATGGTGCAGTGTAGGGGTCCAGCCAGTGGCTCATTGAAATGTCAGGACACTATAACAACAAGGAGAACCAAAGCTCTTAATGATGTTGATACTATAAAACTGACACCTTCTCTGTAGGAATAAAAAGCTAATTGGGTGTCACAAATATAAAGCACCATGTCTGAATTCATTACTGTCTTTTTAAATGGCAAAACATAATGCTGTCCTTCCAACAGTGATTAGCGCAAAACCTGGAGCAGTATAATGGTCACTGTCCTTCATCAGATCACCTTGTATTGTTCCAATTGAAAACGCAATATTATCTGTTCAATATGCAGCCGATCACTTTATATTCTAGGCAGAGGGCTGCCATGTCAGTGGGGTACTTGAGTGAGAAGTATAGTCAATATTATTATTCAAATCTCACCCTTAATTAAAATTGGGCCATGACATTTAAATAAGATATTAGTATTAGATATTAGCCAATAGTATCTAGACTGTTTGAACAGGTTTGAACACTTTAATAAATCTCTGAATCCCCAAACGCAAATCAAAGGCAAAATTCATGGATCTTGTCTAGTTCTATTCCATAAGCTGCACTTTAAAATGAGAACAATTTCTGTTAAACTTTTATGTTTTTAAAAGTTTCCCAAACACCTTCGCTGTCTATCATTGGTTGGTCACACCGATAACACACTCACTCTATTGGTTGAGTTAGTGTTGCTGTGCTGAGCTGGCTGGATGATCAAACAAAAACAGCAATGTTGTGATAGCTATAGTTGTGAAACTGTACTTTTTGGAGAAATCAGCCAATGAATGGCTTATTTGTATTTCTGCATAGTAATCTTGTAAGCTAATATTAATATATATATATATATAAATGTTAACATCCACACCATTACTCCAAAACACTTCCCACCATACAGAGGAATGCTTACAACCCTGCCACCTGCAAAGAAATTATCATTATAATAGTAAAATCTTGTGCAAAATGACTTGCTCTTTAGAAAATTATCAACTGCTTTCACACAGGATTTTATTATTAGAACAATAATGACAATAAAGGTCTTGGCACATTTTTCTGGTTGGTTGAAGTGTTTCTTCATATCCCTGGGCAGGAATCTTCTGTTATGTGCTAAATAACTTTCAGCTTTCATTCAATACTAAATGCATTATGAGTAATGTACTTTGGAAACCCAAAATATATCCCATTTGATCCTTTTTAACAAAAACTCCCAAGGCTCTAGCCATCAGTAGTGGTGTTTGATAAGACAAACACTATGACTATTGCTGTTACTCAGAGCATTTGTTGAAATTCATAACCCTAGGAATATCAACAAACCCTTTTTAATACTAAAAGTATTAAACTATGCCAATGCAGTATGTGTAATTCATCCTGCATTGTTTGTGCTAAAAATGTGAATGATACATGAAATTATATGGTTTGCTATTACTTTTCAACATGATTGGACAATAAAACCGCTTGAAACAAAGTCAATAAGGAAACCCCTAACACACTAAAAAATACTCAAAATACCTTAGTAACCGCCTAGCAATGCCCAAGTTTAGCATGGTCAGGAACCACTCACATTTTCATTCCTCAGAGGATTTAAACATCTAGCCGCAAACTGCTGTCTGTCTAATTTCTAGTTAGCCAGAGTTGGTAGCTGCTGTGCAATTTTGAGCTATCAGTTGGATTACTCTGCTTGTCTGCTTGAGTCCATTAGTACGAAGCCAGACTGGTGATTTAGCTTATCAACTTGAGCCCAACTCTCCTCTCGTGTCCTTATCATTGAGCTAAACATGCTTTATGCATGCAAAGCAGCTGCCAGCATTAAGCTGATTGTGGAACCAGAATCACGTTCAAGAGGCTTGAATGATACCTGCTGTTTTTAAAAGCATAAATCACTCAATTTAAACTGCACCTTGAAATTGTATGAAATTAAAATAGATTGGTATGAACTTTGCATTTGCGTAAGAACATTTTAGCTTGGCCCCCTCTACACAATGAAACAACATTCAGGGATGGATCCTGACTCCATTCGACAAATATGTTAATGCTTTTTCATTATCAGCATAAATTTATGTAATATTTAAAATACATTTTTAAATCTTTTTTTCAATTTCCTTTATTGTGTAACAGTTGGCATTTGAGCTGTCTGTGCAGTATTTATTAATATTTTGAACAGTTTTGATCTGGTCTGTCACCCTACCCTAATTAATTTTACCCATCTAGTAAGGGTTAACCATTACAAGTGTAAAACTAAATACTATAAAAAAGCATGATAATGGCATGTTAACTGGGCATAAGTCTTTTGACCTCCTGTCAAAGAAAACACCAAATGATTAGCTCAATTATATTTTTAAAGATGCACTGACATTGAGCTCTGAACTGCCCTGATATAAAAATATACGATCAGGAACAAAAGGCTTGTTAATGGTGATTGTTCACATGTTCTCCAGCATGTCGGCTGTGCAGACCACTTTTGATAGTTCATCAAATATTGATGCTTTTCTCCCTGTATGCGGCTTGCTTTTTCCTACCATTTTGTGAACAAAACTGTCACTTTGCTACCGTCGTGAATGGTTTGATATATTATACACACACCAAACCCATTATCCATAAACATCATAAAGAAAAGCATACATTTCTGGAATGTCAGCTGTACTGTACATGTCGTTTATTTTAATAATTTATTCATGTGTGCATTGTTAAATTAAACCCATTCAGTTTTAATTTGCATTCTGTCAGCATGACAACTATTGTGTTGCATTTGTTCGATTGTTATAGGAATGTTTTCTTCCCCTTGTCATTATTGTTTTGTCTTTTATCCGTCCTTTTTTTGTTTACATGTTTGTTGTCATTGTTGTTTGTCACGTACAACAGATGCCCCCACCACATCGTCACCATCCACAACTTCCCCTGCACCCACCCTCCCAGACACTACAGGTCCCTTAGACTCCAAGCATCTCAATTCTGCTGTCACCGGTAACAGAGGTACTGTACAACCCCACTGCCCTTCCTCTTTTTCCTCCTGGTCTCCCTCACACATCCCTATACCTCTCTTTCTTTTCCCCAAGCCAGTTTACTCTGACTGAAGTCTGCAGCTCCAAGGACATCTGGAGTGTTTTTGTACTCAACAGTCACTCTGCACCTTTGTGTGTCCTCGTTAAGTTCCTATCTCTTCCTTCCATCATCAATTTGTTCTAACCATGATTTCTAGCATCTCAGATGTGACAATTTGAGCCCTTTGTGTGTCATTAAACCCATCTTATTAAAGGTATGAATCAACTAAAAATTTTAATTTTAATTGTTTACTCAGACTTTTGTCATTTCAAACCAGCATGCTATTATTTTCTTTCCATTAGAAAACAAAAACAATTTTCACTCAAAAATTGATATGAAGTTCCTTAACGTAAGTTAGGGAGGAGTAAGCCCATCTAATCTTTCAATCAACAGCCAGAGTATATAAGCAGCTGCTTACCTCTCTCCAGTCTCAGCTGTTCCAGCATCCCTCCACCTCCCCAAAACTCCACCTTCATCTTAGGTACCTTGCCCTTCGTAATCATCCTATATCAAGTCCCTGGGGGTATATCAGAGCTCGAGTTGAAGCTGCTTCATCGAGCCCCTCATCAGTGGACAGCAAGCCAAATAAGTTTACACACAATTCCCTTAAGATTATATGGGCAAATGAACTCGTTTCACAAATAATTACAAAGAAATGGCATGTACTGGGAAATTTTGAAGTAGAAACACTAAAACAGTATTTCCTTGTAAAACGTACTCTAATGATCTTTGTTTTACAACCTCAAAAAATCGCTTTTTACATAATTTTCCTTCCACTGAAGCTATGACTCAAACCAATTGTGCATCCAAGGCAGTTTTCACTTGCATGCCATATATCATAACATCAGACAGCATATGGGTTTGGGACAACTTTTGGGGGTCAGTACATGGCAATCTGTATTAGATTCAACTTGGTTCACCTTAACTATATTCTCTCCTGGAGTTTGTGCATCTTTAGAGGGTCTGAACAACAGTCCCCATCGGTTAAGTGCCTTGACGCCAAGCCTGTAGGCATACCTGTACCATGTGACATAAGCGTTCTTTAGACCCTTGCAGTGAACGTCCAGTCTCAGGGGTATCAGGGTCTGTTTTGTTTCTTGTTTATGAATGTTTCAGCTAAATATAGACAGTGTGATTTATAAGGTGTATCAAAAAAAATTTACTCTCCCCATGGACTCTCCATAAGGTCGTTTGAATGTCTACCTATTTCCGTGTGACCTGTGAGGGGTGCAGCCCTGTTGGTGCAACTTTAAGGGAAGTTTGTACACGAAAACAGAAAGGCTGTGCTTGTGTTGTATCATTGTTTCTCACGGTTCCATTCTTCAAAGTGGCTTACTTGGTTAAATTTGAGGATAACTTGGACTAAACATGGGATTTTGTTGTCTTTGATACAAGATTAAAGTTTATCCGGTATCAGTATGTTCCTGTTCCTCAAGATATCCCAGTTTTATGCCAGGTTATGCTGAAATTATCCTTTAAAACCAGAATGGAATCAGCAACTTGTGAAGAAATACCGCACATATTCCCTCCGTCGAATAGGATTTCTCTCCAAGCTTGTAATGCTGAACGTCTGCGGTGTTAACAGATCTTATTTCTCTAAATGCATTAGCAGCTCATTCTCCTGCCCACGATCAATGGGAGCATACCAGTGGCGAATTTCTGGCCTCATCGTTCTGCCAGGCTTAATGGGAATAATAACTCTTCCTCAAAGAAACACGGGGCCCAGACAATGCCATCAGTGCCTCTCCCGTCCCTGTTAAATCTGCCAAATGTGTTTTTATGGCTTGCAAATTAGCTGTAACCTTATGAAGCTGAAAGGTTGAATAAAGTACCGGGGATGCTGAGAATTTAAAATATTTACAGCTCACTTTTCATAATCAGCATGAAAGCGCACTGCCGTAGACCCCGGTGCCGTTATTGTCCCACGGAGACACTTTTACAGGGATAATGATTGGTCATGCCTTTTGTCTTTAGACAGGGAGAGGAAAGTGCAGAAATTTATCTGTTTTAGGGAGGGTCTGGGTCTGGGTCTGGGTTCATTAGCCAAGGCCAGAAATGAAAGAGAGGACAACAAAGCGCAGCAGTTTTGCTAAATTATTACAAAACTTTATAAACTTGTCCAGCGTCTGCCAAGAATTACCCGGCTTAATTGGATTTAACTCCAGGACATAAACAGAGAAAGGGCTATCGTGGAAGTACTGAAGATTTTGAAGCTTTGAAATATGTTGGCTTGAAAAAAAAAAATTTTGAATTGTGTCCTATTATTTCCGCTGTAGGTCACTGTGGATTCCTCCAAGACCCTTTGTCAAAAAGACTCGTTATACATGGCGGGAGACTACTAGCCTCCTGCAAGGAGTCTCACAGTGCGGAGTGGAACATATGTTTCTTGAAGCGTTGACCAGAAACCCAGCAATTACTCAACATGGCCACACCACAGGAGCGTAATAGGCAGACGTGCGCCTGTCAGTTGTGGCCTGGATACGGCCTTGTTCATGGGCTGTAATCCCAGTAAGAAGCAAACAAAGGAGCAATCCTCAGAAAGTCATTTGCAAGTTCCAACACTTTGTTCCTGTTCTGCAAGCAGTATGTGCAGCCCTGGAAAGCTTTGTTCATCCAATTAGTGCTAGAGCCACGTTTTGAGTTTCTTGAGTTATTTCTTCAAGTCACATGACTGCTTGTAGCTGTGAATGTGTGAATCACAAGGCAATTCTGCATGATTAAAATGACGAAGTAGCCGTGATGATTTTGTATAAAAAAACATTTGTAAAAATGATGCTACAACCTTAAACCGAAAACATTTATTTAAGAAAATTAGGAAAAAACCTTTCAAATGAATTTCATATGGTTCCTTAATGCATTTGACATTTGTTACTCATGTGAAAGAGATAGAAAGGATTGTGTTCTTTCTGTTTAGCAAAGTGCAAAGAGTACACAAGCATGTCGTTTTAGGATTGAAACAAAGTGATGGAGGGAATTTTTTTTCCTAACAACAAAAAGAATAAGAACAAGAAAAATAGCAAATATACCCAACTTTTAAATGTGTGAGTACAATATACAATTGCTGTTTGGCTACATTTTGTCTGAAATGCGAATAATTGTTTTGCCAGTTAACCGGAAATATATGCTCATGTTTAATATTTCCTGCATACTTAGTACACACAGTGAAAAACATTTTGTGATAGGTCAGTTATGTGTGATGTCAAAGCGTAAAAGCAGTAAGCACAACTAGGGGTTTAGGAATGATGTGAAATGGACTAATTCTAACTTATTATAAATCTTATAAGCTTGGCTTATGAATATTAATTAGGTGACTTTAATATTTGTCCTGTTTGTCCTTGCTAAATAGCAGGTAAGTGACCATTAGCCATAGTAAATTACCGTTTATAGAGGTTTCTGCTTGGTCTAAAAGTCTTCAAAATTGCTGCAATTTTCTTTCTTGGCACAGCAGCAAAGCTCTTAAAATATAATTATTATCTCCCCAAAAAGTGGAATTTAAGATATCTAAAAAATATATAATATTTGCAGTGCCCCTGGGCACAGTCCATCTCTGAGATTTTTACAGACATTACTTATCCTGTATGAATTAACACTAAATATTACAGACAGTTGCTTTAGAGACATATATCCAGAAAACGAATCCCGAATAGGGTTTTAGAAGCACCGAAGGAGAATTTCATCTTGGAAATCATTCATCCTGCTGCTTATTCTCAATAGGATAAAAATGATTTTGAACTTCATATCAATGAACATCTCAGAATTATTGATTTGAACTCCAAGAAAGGTGTGTTCCAGAATGAAAAAGCATTTCCTCGGAGGGGCTGCCAGAGGACACCAGCAGAAGCCGGCTCTGTTTAAATGGATAAGTCAAAGTTTCAGCTGCCGTGTCCCTGGAGGGTCAGTTAAATATTGAGAAAGGAGTCCTGAGCGCCCTCCTCTCTCTCCTTTCTGAAAATGACACAACACAGGAGGAATTAAAATGTAATGCAAAGGTCTTTTTCCTCGGTCATGCAGCTCGGTTATTGATGATCTGTCACATTAAGTCATGTCGAGGGAAGACTTATGGTAACAATTTAAAATATAACAGGAAAGGAAAAAAGAAAAATCATTAAACTCTACCACCGAATATGAATTACAAATAAGACTCTCTTCATTCATTTTGTTTCCGTGGAAAGGAGACACTTTAAGTAATCCTCTGGAAGCCCTGAGCTGCTTTGATTTGCTGAAATGAACACTCGCCATTTCCCATTCACTGCAGATCAAGTTTGAAGCACGATGGCCTAATTATGAATGTTACAGTGTAAAGTCTCCAAATCATTCAATGACTTGCCTTCTCGTGCCTCTCAGTGGAGAACACCTGTATTTGTTTTCTTTTTTCTCCCTATTTGGGTTCAATCATCCTGTCTCTCTCCAGACACACTTTTTAACCACAATTAGAAGCCGTAATTAGTTTTGAAAATCTAATTAAACTGTGCTGACCAACTCGGCGGCCTGTCTTTGCCCTCGTTTGGCATTAGATCAACTCTCCAGAGCATCCGGTATGTAAATCAGCCCTCTAAAGACTCACAGGTCATTTTTAGAGGTTGCTGTGCTGGGCAAAGGGATGTGAAAGACAGACAAGGAGCATTTAGCTATTTTCTCTTTTCTGCATTGATGGAATGGTTGATTTGGATGTTTAATGTTTATTTCCTAGATTGAGCCCTCATGAGGGCCACACAGCTCGAATATAACAGCCTCTTTTTCTTCCTGGTAACAGTTTTCCATTAGACGCAATTGTCAAATGTTCTTTCTCAGCAGAAAATGGGGAATAATTGACTTAATAAACAGTGCATTAAGCCATTATTTATCTTTATTTATATATTTACAGAGTCCTAGAGACATCTAATATTATTTAATTGGCTGGCTTTTACTGCTGCAATGTGTCATGAAGAGAAGTGAGCTTGCACATGCAGAAAGAGAACAGGAACTATAAGATCTTCAAGTCTGACTGAGGCAGAATATTCATATGGCTTCCTAGAAAGAAATGACACTGTAGTGCCCATTAACTGTGAAATCAGCCAAAGCTATGCTTTTAGATTGTTCAAGAGACTGTAAAATACTCATAAAATAATTGTAGGATGTTTTATTAACCTGTTTCTGCAGGCTTGCGGATCCTAAGAAGGTCTATAATACCTAGAGAAAGCCATCCGTTAGAATTCCCATTCATCTCAATGGCAGTTTCTCAGCTGGTGTAGCTTTTTAAATAATCATCAGTGGAGAAAAATGCTTTTTGTCCACAAAACCCATCCACATTATCAAATGGAGTATAGCGCGTTTACCCTAATATAAGTCAACATTAATCTTCTGTTTCTGACAGAACATCCACACGGAAGAGAATAAATTGTGAATAAAGTTGCTATTTTTGTTTTCTTTGCTCACAAAAAGTATTCTCATAGCTTCATGAAATTACAGTTGAACCACTGATGTCACATGGACTATTTTAACCATGTCCTAACTACCTTTCTGGGCCTTGAACGTGATAGTTGCATTGCTGTCTATGCAGGGTCAGAAAGCTCTTGGATTTCATCAAAAATATCTTACTTTGTGTTCTGAAGATGAACGAAAGTCTTATGGGTTTGGAACGACACGAGGGTGAGTAATTAATGACAGAATTTTCGTTTTTGGGTGAATTATCCCTTTAATATAAACTTTTATATGTATTTTAAAAGTGAAGTGTGCAATTTCTGTGCAAATGGAGTCACCAAATGGAAGTGAAAAAGGGTTAAAGTTACTCTGTCTGATATTCCCGCTTAAAAGTCACATCACTGGTTACAATGTACCTAGAAATGGCTTATTTATAGTCATCTCTGCATGTTACGTTAAACAGGAGAAAATTATTTTTACACTTACATTTAAAATTTGCAAATAAAAATCTCTAAAATATTAAAATATGAGCAAAATAAACCTTATTCTGAGGCATACATTTTTAAATAACCCTTTTAAATGTGGAGGTTTGCAGATGTTCTCAGACACAGAGGACTAATGTTGATGTATCTTATGGTAAACAGCTCAATATCCAGCAGAGTTTCTAATCAAGTCTAATGAGCTCACACTTAAACTCATAATTTGGTTAATAACACTATCTTTCCATTCCACTGCATTTTACAATTTATGCGTAATTTGGTTTGCTTCTGGTTGATTGTGGTGGAACATTTGAATCCAAGAGTTAGAGCAAATCATGCGTACAGCAATGAAATCATAAATGTCATTGAATAGCTTGTGCTGGGTTTTCATATTAGGTGATTTATTGGGAGATTTCCATTGAATTTGCCTTCCGCATAGAGGGCAGTGTTTTGATATGTTACAATTCTTTCGGTAGGCCAACCGTCTTTCTGCACCTTTCAATTTGGAAGCACATCAGCAGTCGCCCTGTAAATGTTAATTTCCAGTGTTCGATTGTACCATGAAGGTGAAGCTTTCCAGTTCAGCACTTTCTCTGTCACTGTCCTTCAATAGCTCACCGATGTAAAGATCACCGAAGCGTTGACGTTTGCTTTCCTACATTCACTTTACACTCAGCCCACGCTCACCGTCTCCCTTTAAGGCATTTATACAAATATCGCAGAGATTACCGTAAAAATAATCTCCCAGACAGCATGTGCCAGTCTCTCAAATTAGCATGTGGAGTTAATGGTAGCGCTCACCTTGAAATGTCATCCCGACAAGAGCGCAACATGGCCGCCCCTGCTGCTCCTGCCCCCCGAGGCCTGTTCATGACCCCTGCCATGTGGATTTGTTAAAAGACTGCTTCCTGCATGTTTCTCCTCTGAAACCGTTTCCTTTAAGAATTCATGTGACCGCAAGGGTTCGTGTGCGCTGGGTGCTAGTGCTGTTTTCAATGTTGTTTAGCCGCTGCTGGATTGAAAACCTCTTCTCAGATGCGCCGCTGGCGAGTTTATATCCTACACCATCAGAGCGGTGCGGTTTCACTGTCGTTAATTTGTTACATTTGCCAGAGCCACACAATGCAGGGGTCAGGGGAAGAAATTCTGAATATTAAAATAGGAATGTGCGTGCACAGTGCTTCAATATTAGATCATAAGGGAAGGACTGTCGCAGGCCTTATTAGGGAAGGACTGTCGCAGGCCTTATTAAAAGATAATGTGTGCTGGGGGAGAGGAAACATATCACTTCTCTGCTGGTGGATCCCACTATGTTAAGCCCATTGTGTGTCTAAGGACAAATGCTCTGATGAGTTAAGCCTGCGTGTGGTGCACAAGGACAGAAAATGAGAAGCTAAGAAAGAGAAATAGTAAGCCAAGTGCAGAGAGCAAATTGCAAGGGGTTTGGGGAAGAAGTTAAAGCTTGAGCTCAACCTAGAGGAAGTCAAAATGAAAGATCGTAAAGTACATATCCAAATAGTTTTCATTGTATATATTTATATGAGGAATGTTTCCTCAGATGTTCGACACTAGAGGATTTTGAACACTACATAAAAATTGCTTTTTAAAAATATTTTTTTTAATGATTAAGTAGCATGATTATTGTAGAGTTTTCTTAAAATTAGAGTTTTTGATTTGTGGCATTTTCTTAAAATTAGATGATGGTTAAAATTGGTCTTCAAGTTTTCCTGCCTTTTTATACTATTATATAAATATTACAAGTGGTTATGACACTGGGATACCGCAAGACAATACAGGTTGCATAAGACAAACCTTAAAAGTTTATACCCTGAAAATTAAAAAAGTAAACCGACCCTAGTAGACTTTGATCACACACACCACACACACACACTGGCATTTGTGTTTACGGGGAATTCTCCATAGGCGTAAGGTGTTTTATACTGTACAAAATTATTTTATATATCAATACAGCAACCCTACACCCGAAGCAGAAAGAAATACGGGCATTTTTGAATTTCATAAGACACCGTTCTGTATGTTTTTTAAGTCTTTTTTTACTGGGGGACACCGAGGGAATACGTGTCCTCATAGGGAATTGTTTGTTTGTTGTAGGCCCATGGTAAGTATACAAATGGGAGCCCTCAAGAAGAACCATATACAGTACTGGGGGCAAAAAACGTATTAGTCAGCCCACCAATGGGCATGTCTCCCAATTAAAAAACGATGCGAGTTGGAGGCCGGGTAATTTTATATAGGGTATACCTCAACTATGAGAGGACCAAATGAGGAAAAAAAAAAAATCCAGAAGATCACATTGTAGGATTTTTAAAGAATAAATTTTAGTAAATTCCTCGGTAAAATAAGTATTAGGTCACCTACAAACAAGCAAGATTTCACAGACCTGTAACTTCTTCGTTAAGAGGCTCCTCTGTCCTCCACTCACTACCTGTATTAATGGCATCTGTTTGAAATTGTTATCAGTATAAAAGACACCTGTCCACAACCTCAAAACAGTCACACTCCAAACTCCACCATGGCAAAGACCAAAGAGCTGTCAAAGGACACAAGAAACAAAATTGTAGACCTGCACCAAGCTGGGAAGACTGAATCTGCAATAGGTAAGCAGCTTGGTGTGAAGAAATCAACTGTGGGAGCAATTATTAGAAAATGGAAGACATACAAGACCACTGATAATCTCCCTCGATCTGGGGCTCCACGCAAGATCTCACCCCGTGGGGTCAAAATGATCAAGAACTGTGAGCAAAAATCCCAGACCCACACGGGGGAACCTAGTGAATGACCTGCAGAGAGCTAGGACCAAATTAACAAAGGCTACCATCAGTAACACACTGCGCCGCCAGGGACTGAAATCCTGCAGTGCCAGACGTGTCCCCTTTGCTTAAGCCAGTACATGTCCAGGCCGTCTGAAGTTTGCTAGAGAGCATTATCCAGAAGAGGATTGGGACAATGTCATATGGTCAGATGAAACCAAAATAGAACTTTTTGGTAAAAACTCAACTTGTCGTGTTTGGAGGAGAAAGAATGCTGAGTTGCATCCAAAGAACACCATACCTACTGTGAAGCATGGGGGTGGAAACATCATGCTTTGGGGCTGTTTTCTGCAAAGGGACCAGGACGACTAATCCGTGTAAACGAAAGAATGAATGAAGCCATGTATCGTGAGATTTTGAGTGAAAAACTCCTTCAATCAGCAAGGGCATTGAAGATGAAACGTGGCTGGCTTTCAGCATGACAATGATCCCAAACACACTGCCTGGGCAATGAAGGAGTGGCTTCGTAAGAAGCATTTCAAGGTCCTGGAGTGGCCTAGCCAGTCTCCAGATCTCAACCCCATAGAAAATCTTTGGAGGGAGTTGAAAATCCGTGTTGCTCAGTGACAGCCCCAAAACATTACTGCTGTAGAGGAGATCTGCATGGAGGAATTTGCCAAAATACCAGCAACAGTGTGTGATAACCTTGTGAAGACTTACAGAAAACGGTTGACCTCTGTCATTGCCAACAAAGGGTATATAACAAAGTATTGAGATGCAATTTTGCTATTGACCAAATACTTATTTTCCACCAAAATTTGCAAATAAATTCTTAAAAAATCCTACAATGTGATTTTCTGGATTTTTTGTTTCTCATTTTGTCTCTCATAGTTGAAATGATGAAACTCTATGATGAAAATTACAGGCCTCTCAAATCTTTTTAAGTGGGAGAACTTGCACAATGGTGGCTGAATAAAGACTTTTTTCCCCACTGTCTACCAGCCAAACGACACCATATAGGTGATGATTATATTAATTACGTTGCAGGATTATTCAGGAAAAAATTGGTTCTTAACATTAGATGTTTAATTGGGACAATTAACCGTTTTCCAGTATTTATTAAACTTATTTGAAAGAATTATATAGACAATGACAGTGCATAACAACTAGACTTCAAAAAAGAGTTGAAAGGCCTTTTAAAAAGTATTTAAAAATCCTTATAAATAGTTGACCACCCCCTCTGACGTTCATTGCTAATTCACACACGTGGGAAAGTGTGAGATTGAGCTGCAGGCTAACATGGTTTTGCTTGACTAATGGAATGAACTATGTAATCCTTCTCTCTAACTGTAGAAAGATCCTTAAGCTAGGTAGAGATTACCAGGCCTCTCACCGGTCAATGGAGTCGCCCTATAGGACGACACTCAGCACGGCAACCCCACTGTGTGTTGATAAAAATAGAGTGAGGACAGAGACGGTTATATTATCACAACATGCGGGAGGTATTGGAGGTTCACAGTCTAAGGTTCAGGACAAAAGTGTGTGAACACAGTACTGATATTTAGAATAGCAGTGCCAAGAATTTGTTTTGTTACTTTTCCTAGTTAAACATCACTGAGAACTAGAGTTCAGTGTGAAAACTCTGGTTGAAGAGGCATAAAGGTGAGGCTGTTTTGATAGCTGAACTAAAGTCACACACACACACACACCTGTAGTGGCGATACTTTTTGGGACTTAAGTTTGATTTATTGATGTCATAAAAATGTAGAGAGTTTAATACCATAGCTTTTCACCGTTGGAAATTCAGAAACATGCGCCTGTCAGATACGAGTAGCCACTCCACATTTCATATTTCAGCAAGCCGCTAAAAGGGTGATAGAGATCTGCACATATTTAGTTTTTTTATTGTGATTGATTGTCACAGGGAAGTCAGATGCAGCTTGTAGGTTTTTATACTCCTCCTGTAAACACAACAAAGAGAAGAAATGCTATTATTGAGAGAGAGCGAAAAAAACAGCCAGTCTATGAGATGTCAATCAGAGGGATATGGAGCCGGCGCGCCCAGCCGATGTCGATCTGAGGTGGGATTCTCCATTACCGAAATGAGAGCTGATGGACTGTTTGAATGCCTCTCTGGCCCTGAGTTTATCCCGGCTTTGTGTGGCTGATACAGTAATTGCAGGCAGTGGTTAGGAAGCTCCCGCAGCACAAAGCACAGCCCGGATTAAACGCACACGCTGTGGCAGATGCAACGCATGCTGTCAATTATAATATACCACTCCAAATGGCACTAAGCAGGGACATAATAAAGAACCACAGCTCAGAGAGAGAAAGGAGATGAACCCATCTTATAAATGAATAATACTCTTGGAGGTTCAGGAGCATTGTCTGGTCGGGGATGAAATGAAGTAGCCCACAATTTGAACAGCAGGTCTTGTCTTCTGTAACCAAGAGCTTTATTCTACTCTGTAAACTCTTAAAAATAAAGTTTCTGTTTTTGGTATCTATAGGGGCTTTCGCACCACATAATTCTAGGAACTGGGTTCTAAGAACTAACCAGCATGGTAAGTTTCGTGATAACGGAGATGGAATGTAAATGCACAATTTACGTGATTGAAAGAGCATGAAAATCTGACTAAATCTCCTATGACAGCTTGCAGTGTTACATATAACAGGTAAATGCCGTTATCAGAGTAAATGTTTTTTACTCATGATTTTTAAAAAATGCAGGGTAACGGTTTGTTAGCGTTTGGCCAATCAGCGTACACTTACACTCTTAAAAATAAAGGTGCTTCACGATGCCATAGAAGAACCTTTTTGTCTAAACGGTTCCATAAAGAACCTTTAACATCAGAAGAACCTTTCTGTTTCACAAATGGTTCTTCGTGGCGAAAGAAGGTTCTTCAGATTATAAAAAGGTAAGAAAGAGATGGTTCTTTAAAGAACCTTTGACTGAATGGTTCTTTGTGGAACCAAAAATGGTTCTTCTATGGCATCGCTTGAAGAACCTTTTGAAGCACCTTTATTTTTAAGAGTGTACATCACTGGTAGTTCCTATAGAACGGTTTTAGACCCTACTCTAAAGTAGGCGCTCATTTAGTTCCCCCAAATGGAGTTTCTAAAACTAAATACGTTCCTAGCTCCTGCGGCACAAACATGCCAAAAAGCGTGTTCTTCCACCAATAGTTCTAAGAACTATGAAAAGGTTCCTCTGGCGCGAAAGCCCCTTATGGTTCCATGAAGCACTTTCAACATCCAAACCTTTGCATTCCAAATAGTGGAAAAAGTTTCTTTAGGTTTTTTATATCGTTACACTGAAAAATTATTCTTTTAAAAACTGTTCATTGAAAATAATAGTTATTCTATGGCATTGAAAAAATGCCATTTTGACTGTATGGTCAAAAAAGTACAGTATATGGATACCCAAATACCTCACCAATATGTATATGCATGTTGAGCATTACATCTCAAAACTATTGGCTTTAATAGGAAGTTGACCTTCCTCTGCAGCTTCTGTAAAGACGGTCCTCTAGGAAATTTGTGACCCTTCTCAAACAACTTTTGACCATGTAGTGTATGTTTGTTAGTCACGAGCAGCTGACGACACAGTGTTTATTGTGGCCCATGTCTTCCTCTTTACTTTCATTCTAGGCATGCATAGATCCCTGTCAGACCACCATATGGCTCGACCTGTCAGTTCAGACAGACTTTAAACTCCTTGACCAGGAAAGGGCTAAAGCTTTAGTCCAAAATATTTGTTGTCAACCTTCTGATGTTTCGGAAGGAAAAAGTATGATGAAATGAGAAAGGTCACCAACTATGCTTCCTCCTCCTCTTTCTCTCTCTTACAGATCCTAATGCCCTGCCAGGCCCGCCAGACCATGCTCTGATTGGTGGAATTGTCGCTGTTGTCGTCTTTGCAACTTTGTGCTTAATTATTGTATTGGGACGCTACCTGGCACGGCATAAAGGTACGATTTTCCTTAAATTTCTGTAAAATGTAGACACAGTAATACGCAAAAATACATCATCAAAACAAAAGAAGGTTTTGTAAAATGAAGAAAAATAGGGCAAAAAAAAAATACTGCGCATTTGAAGTTGTATATAGTTTTAATGCAAACAAAATGACCCTATTTATTAACATTTTAATAAAATACATAAATGTAAAAATTTTATATAACATTCTAGTATTAAATATACACAGTATATCTCGGTAATTAGAATATCAGATATTTAGACTGGATGTATGAATAATTCAATGGACACGAAGACTAGATATTGCTGCCTGAAAATTAAGCTTACCATACAGGAATAAATAACATTTAAAAAATAGAAAAAAACAGTATTTTAAGTGTAAATAATATTTCACAATATCACTGTTTTACTGTAATTTGATCAAATAAATGCAGTCTTGGTGAGCATAAGATACTTCTTTCAGAGACATTACAAAATCATAATTATTGCAAATTTTTTGACAGGTAGTGCATAAAAATTATTTGCATTTTCACAAGGGGTCAACAAGATTTTGGAATTAGTAATCTCTTACAGAATTGCCATTTTAAGGTTTCCAGCACGTATTAGTCCTTTTTTTTTTTCTTTTTTTTTTACCAGATTTCCACATAAATAGGTATTGTAAAGTTACAGTGACATTAAAAATATCTTCAAATCAAGACCTTGTGTGTGTTTTTCAGGCACGTATTTGACAAACGAGGCCAAAGGAGCGGATGACGCCCCAGATGCAGACACAGCCATCATCAATGCTGACGGCAACCACGCACACGCAGAAGAAAAGAAAGAGTATTTCATTTAGACTGCAAGTGGCACTGCGCTCTCTCTGTCTCTCTATCTCTCTCTCTCTCGCTCTCTCTCTCCTCTCTCTCTCTCTCTCTCTCTCGTCTCATCTCGATTCCTTCCCCTGCACCGGGTAGGAACTTCTTCAGACAGCAGCGGAAGCTTCTTCTCACCCTTCTATGCTGTTCAGTTTGTTGTTTTCATTTCAGTTTGGATTTCTTTAGCTTTTTTCGATAACAGCTCACCTCCTACTTTTTACGAGCATCTTATTTGCTGAAGATGTCACCTTTGTTTTTTTTTTTTTTGTGTTTTTTTTTTTTTTTTTTTTCGCTAATCATAAAATGCTGTAAAAACCCCAAAGTGTAAAAAAATAAAAAGTAAAATCCAATATGTAAAAAAAGAAAATAATCTGCAGCCATTTTTCAGTAAGGACTCGCCCTTCATCCTCTCACAGTGCCTAAATATACAAATGTCCTCTGAGTTTCAGTCAATGCCTTCATGTTTGTCAGGCCTCTGATTGGTTGCTTGCTTTTTATCTTCAGCGTTATGATTTTTTAAAATGTTTTGTGCTGGGTTTTTGGTTGTGATTCATGCTGAATCCATTTATTGTGATGTTTCTCCCCCAAAAAACGATGTACAGTAGTAAACATATACTCAGACTTGGAGGGAGGGAGGTTCCCTTTTTATTCTACAGATTTTTAGGTGTTAATAATGTTATCAGTAGCGAAGCTCCATTTTCCAAATTACCATTACATGATGTGAAACCGACAGCTCACACTATGGCTAAAATCAGTATTTTGTACTTGAACTGTAGATATTGGTACGTAAATGAATAGCTTCACAGAAGGTCTCAGTGTGTTCCACCGAAAATCACCTTGTATTTTTAAATTAGTTGAAACTGTTAGGTTTACCAACTCTGATCACCAAATAAACCATAGCAGGCTAGTGAATTAGCAACCAGGCAAAGAAAGAAAGAAGAAGCCCAGTTGTGTGTTTGCGTAGTATATGATGCTGCTTGGTTCTGCAGCAGTCTGTCAATTCCTGCACTGATCGGCCCCCATACACAGAATTTTCATAACAACAGATCCACAAATATATATTATCCTTTCAGCTGTTTACACAAGCGTTGTGCCGAACACAAGAAATCTCACAACACACAGAAAGTGATATTTAACAAAAACAAGTAGTGTGCAACTATTTCAGTGCTCTTAAACCTGCACATCACTGGTCAGATATATATACAGTTCATTAAAGATCCCAAAAACGTTTTATGCTAACCTAAACACTATAATAACGTTGAGAGAACGTTGCCCATGTGTAGCACTCATTTTACAGCGTGAGGTTTAGGCCAATCAAAAAATAAGCACAAATGACTCGCATCAACTCATGAATCAGTCTAATACAGCAATTGTGAAGTAAAAATAACTAACTTTCATTACCCAAACTGGACATCAGTACGCTTTACGCTCACTGAAGTCACAGGTTATGTTAATGTTTGGAAGTGTTTTTGAAATTACGGTATCTTTTTTCTATTCTTTTGTTGATTTCTATGATGAATAGACAACCTTGCTAAGGCTGTATAATATATCTGCTAAATGTGGTAACTAGTGAAAATTGTTGTTAGACTTTGGGATCCCTAATTCCATCAAGTTTGTATATTAGCTGATCTAAATATTGGTGGGGACAAATCGTTCATTTTTTTTCCATCTTATTTGTCAATAAAAGATTCTCAACAACTTCATAAACTTTGCTTTAGCTCAAGGCGTGTATATACTGTACAAGTATCCCATTTTGGTAAAACATTTTTGAAGGAATGTTTTTGTTCGACTCGCAATGTAAATTATTTAATTTTGCTTAATTGAAAACCAATTGACAGCATTTGTGACAGCAGTGGAATAATTAATGAAACAGCAACGCTATGTGTTTGTTGAATGGGAGACTTTTAAATCACCTTCACCTGATGTTCGTTTCCTGTAAATGATGACGATTAGTGTTCAAACTTGCTTTCGCAGTCCGTCTCCGTTCTCACATATCAAAGCTTATAAAACCCACAGATGGTCAAGCTTTACATTTTATCATTTTAATGCACCACAATAACACATATCACTTCCATACACAATGTTACTCAAATGTAATTGTCTCGTCACATGTATCCCTAATATGTGTGAATATATTAATGGCTAGGAATATGGTATCCTTTGACAGAGTCACTGGGCTCTGTGTTATCAGTCAGATTACATACTTCTGAAGGCCAAACCATTTATCAGTGCACACAAAAAAAACTATTTAAGCCTTATGAAATTAAACATAACCACTCACATGCTACTCAAGCCACAATTACCTTTAATTTATTTCTCTTTTCCTTCTACTTCCTCTCTCGTTATGTGGATTGGCTGAAAGCCGTCTGTCTGGCATAATAACTGCTAACAATGTTTGGTACTTGTCTGTCTGATTGTGACACTGACCTAATGCTGCCTTTGTGGTCAGTAAATCACATGCTATTATCAAGAAAATATATCCACTTGCTCAGATTTTGACCAGTTACAGGACATACTCAACGTTTCTAAGAACAAATAAATCAGCTTCTTTTATCACCATAATTGCCTTTTTGTTTGTAGTGGGAGCTTTGTGTTGTTTTGTTTCAGCGACGACTGGTCACCCAATGCCTGGTTGTTTCTTTTCCTTCAAACTCGCCTTTATAAATTGCATGTTATATTGTCACCTCGCATTCACGTTTTTAATGCACCAACGCATTTCCAGTTTGATGTTTTTTGTTCAGCTAGTGACTGCAGTGGAATTTACAAAACATGCTAACAGCAAGCTTGTACTGAAATCAGTTATGGTGTGTTAATTTGAATTGGTCACTTATGAGATTCCATTAGAGCAATGATGTTCCCTGTGTAGGCATCTCACTAGGTTTTGGAACAGAGCTTAGGTTTTTGTCAGAAACATTTTTTAGAGCCTGCAAGAGACAATTCATCTACAACTGCTGTTTCACTATGTTGTGGATACAGACATGATTTGGGGAAAAAAAGGTTCCATATGTTTAAATAAAATGCACCTGGGTTATTTCTCCTCCTGACAGACTATAAAAATATAGACTACACCAATTAGGCAGATGTTGGCAGAATAATGAAAGCCTCCCTAAAATGCACCATTTATGATCACAGTGAAATGTGAAAAAGTAGAAAGCATTCACTCTGATCAACTTTCATTTACTGAAAAGGTTTAGAGTTCAAAATATTGCATACACTGAAATAAAATAATTTGTGTATTAAGAACATCTAGCAAAGAGTCTTTTTAACAAACTGGCCAGAACAGAAACTGTAACACTGTTAATCAAAATTTTTAATTTATGTCACCCGGTTGCATTATTGTAATGCGCTGCATTTTTTTGCATCTCAGGTATGAAGCGTTTTTCTTTCTATTTTAACACATACAGGTATCATACCAATTTATTTATATTTGCTCAATCATGCTGCGTTTTAAACATCCTTATAATCACACTAATATCTCAGTGTTTATTTAATGCTCATGCCAGTGTGTGTATATATGCTTGTTTCCAATCCATATCACACAAGCTGTATATTGTTTAAACACAGCTGCATAATAAAGCAAAGCTCTCCAGTTGCTGTAACGATCCGTTGTGAAATTTAGACCAGAAAAAGATGCACTCTAATTTAGCTTGTAAATGAGTTACACTAAGAGGGCAGTTGTCCTAGTAAAGACACGCTACAAGTAGGTCAAGATCAAATAGTTTGAAGGAAACGCAGTTTTTCGCATGACCTTGCTAGAATTAGCTGCACCGATGACGATACAATACACACAGGTCCAGAAACGTCTGTAGTTCAAATGTAAAAGATAAACAGACAAACGCTACTTAAATTTCACCATGTTCCTCTCACGTTGCAAAACTCCTCTGCGTGCCAGTGAAGCAGATGTAGTGGGTAGCATACTGTGCCATGGGTAGATTGGAGTACCTGGTTTTAAGCGAAACGGCCTCCCTAGCTCTTGAAACGATAGTGGCTTCAGAACACGAAGGGTTTGTGCTTCTTGTAGCAAGCTGAAATGAAAACGCCTCATTTGGTTTCTTTACTTTTTTTTACGTGTTCCTTGGTGTATTCATTTGGTTCGAAATTCGATTTTAAGCCTAATTCACATGTATGGAATGAAATTGTTAAATAAATAAATGCCAAAATTTCCTGTCTGTTATTCTTAGTCTAAACACAACACAATTCATCTGGATTTTCTCCATTTGTCTGTCCATATACAGTATCTGCACAACCACAGCAAGATCAACCACCCAGAACAAGCATCCATTTAGAACAACCTAACAATTACCTGCTTAGCAACCCCCCGACTAAACAAACCACCAACATAAATGCTTGTTCAGGACGTAGCAACCACCTTAGGGAACATCTAGAACCAAGGCAATGTGACATGCTTATGCAAACACCCTATAATAAGGGCCTCCACACACAATTGCCTATCATCACGCTATCAACCACCTAGAACACCTTAGCAACACCCTAGCAATACCCTAGTAATCATCCTCCACACACAATTGCCTATCATCACGCTATCAACCACCTAGAACACCTTAGCAACAAGCAATTTCATACTTACCCTAGTAATCAGCCTCCACACACAACTGTCTATCAGCACCCTTGCAACCACCTGGAATAATTTAACAACACCCTAGTAATAAGCCACCACACACAACTGCATATCAGCACCTTAGCAACCTCCTAGAATACCTTAGCAACAAGCAATGACATGCTTAGCAACTCACTAGTAATAAGCCACCACACACAACTGCCTATCAGCACCCTAGCAACCACCTAGAATACCTTAGCAACAAGCAATGACATGCTTAGCAACACCCTAATAATAAGCCTCCAAACACAACTGTCTATCCGCACCCTAGCAACCACCTAGAACACCCTAAAAAAGCCATAGGACCCAAGACCACCCTAGCAGTGACTTGCCTAGCAACATCCTGGCAATAATCCACAACACAGAACTGCCTATCAGCACCCTAGCAACCACTTAGATAACCTTAGCAGCAAGCAATGAGGTGCCTAGCAAAACACGTAGCAACTCCCACCACACATAACTGTCTTTAGCAAATAAGCAACCACCTAGAGCACCTAGGCACTGACTTGCCTAGCAAAACACCCTTTGGCAAACAAGCCACCCTTAGCAATCCCCTAAACCATAATATAAGCAATGACCTGCCTAGCAAAAACATAGCAAAAGCCACCACACAGAAAAGCCTTTAGAACCCTACACCACTTAGAACACCTTACACAAACAAACACAGCCAGTACTACCTAGAAAAACAACCTAGAAACCCCCTCTAGCAGCCACCAAGAAGACTATTACAAGCCACCACTTACACCTGTCTAGCAACACCCTGACAACCACCCAGAATGGCCAACGTTGTCTAGACAAACTTTTCTTTTCTAGCTACTCTTTGCATTTAAACTTTACGCATTTAGTTTTTGCAGACTCACGGCACAGGGGTGTCTAAGCTGCAGGATGTTCTGGACTGTATAGACATGGATGCTAGGCATGGAGACAGATCAGGACTCTGAGAGATTGAAAAGACGAGCAGACGGACCCCTGAGGGGAAGTGAGGACAGCAAGCCATCAGGGCAGGAAAACCGGCACATCAACTGTGAAATTCACCACAAGGGGACGAAACTCCCTCTACACACCCACAATCACCACCGAAGGTCAAACACACCACAAATAACAACCTCTGTGCCATTTCAAAACCGGCCTTCATGTTTGGGTCTGTTATGGACTTGGCCGATTAGATGGGGGACAGAACGCCCACGCAAGAAGTTAGCTGGCCAAAAAGAAGCTAATTGTTGTAATGTTTTTCTCTGTTCTTTGTGCTTGATTAGGCAGGGTTCTTATATCTATGAGTTTGAACCCAGAAAAAACCCACAAAGGAACCCAAACTTGTAACCATCTTCATTCAACCCAGTATAAACTTATAAAGTATGAAAATAGAAGGAAAAAATATAGAAAAGTGTTTTTTTAGAAACAAAATTTTATTTCCTATGATGGTAATTTATATATAATATTTACTATTATAGGTAAAATTATACTATTAAAATAGTATATATATAGCTATTCTATTCTATTATATATATATATATTGTATATATATATATTATATATATTATATTTGAATAGTTCATTTGCAAAAAACGAAAAACGCCCACTTAAAAAGAAGAGCTGGGAATGCCGTGCAAGTAGTTCTTACAATATTAGCGCAATCGACCCTAACGGGCCGCTTTGTCACAAAAAAAAACGGTTTTGTCCATTTCAAACATATCGAATTTCCCACGTTTTGACTGCAGAAAGCCAGACGGAAGCGGTCGCCTGTGTTTTTTGAAACAGAAGAAGCGATAAGTCCATTTAGCGAATCAGCGCGCTGTATTTCACGTAGATGGACAAAGGTACTTTCACTTTGAAAAGACTGCTAGCTAAGAGGGAGTTTTGTCCAAAGCTGATAAAAGTGATCGAGATGGATAATTTACGACGAACTGATGAACCTGTGACTATCTTCTTTCAGGGGCGAAAAAGGGAAATAAAAAGTTGTGGAACTTTTTCTTCGGAAAAAAATCTTGCAAAGCAGAGCGTACAATGGTGTGGGGAAAAGATTCTGTGTTCTTGCGTGTAAATCAACATCCAAACCAGTGTATGATCCAACAACAAAACCCGTTTGTCAAGGGCACTTACATTGGTCATCTGAGGAAAATTACAAAGATTTACGCATGTTTTTTTAAAAACTCTTAAACAGAATCTGCTTTTGCTATAAACTACAAACCTTGTAATATGTAAAAAAAAAAAACATTACCTTCAATGAACTTTAATTTTGTAATATTACTGTATTTGTTTAGTGATTATTACTTAATCAAAAAACAACCCCACCTGCCCCCCCCCCCCCCCCCCCAGTTTGAGTGATATTACTGGAATGCGCAAGGAAAAAAAAATGGATTTCTGAAAAAATAATAAAATGGAGTTATCGGTTTTTGCAATGAATGCTCTCATATATAATATATATATATATATATATCAAAATATTATTATTTATAGTATATATGAAAAATGAGAGAAAAAAAAGTATTTTAGAGGCAATTTTATTTTGTACTTATTTAGTATATTTTATATATATAAATTGGTAGTAAAAGAGACGGTAATAGCTCCGTATTTTTTTATAAATCTAGTACTAAAATGCTAAAAGAACAAATATTTGTTGTGGAATAAGCACTTTAGCAAAGAAAAAAAATTAAATGCTTTAAAGGCCTCCTGAAAAAACAGCTCCGCGTCAAACAGATTAATAACCCATTTTTTCCAAAAGTGTTCTGTGGTAAATCAACAACATGCCACAGGTGCCGTCGATATAGTTTAACTTGTTTTGAACCCAGAGGATTCCTTTAATAACACTATTATCAGAGTGAGAATCAACTACTTTTTAATTAGGCAAGTTGAATGAACTCAGTTACTTCAAATAATCGTTGTGAGGCTGAGTGATCATAATGCTCCTTAAAATCGACAAAGTAGAATTAAACTAAACTAAATAACATCACGATTTCTGGAATTAAAGGACACCTTACCCATCTAATTCTCAATACCAGATAAGTCTTCCTATAGGACTCTTAAGTTTAAATGTTCATACTGAGAACATTTCCACATGCTGTTGAATATGGAGGCAAAGTGGAATGTGTTTTGTGTCAGGTGTGAGAGAAGTGAATGATGTACTGAGAGTTTCACCTTTCCCATCAATCATTCACCGGACATGTGACCTTCTCCACTGGTACTTTGGAGTGATGGGAATGCCATTCATAACGAGAAACCTTTTCAAGTGGTTTAAGACACCCACAATCTTTCAGAGGATTGGAACTCAGGAGGCAGGAGATATACTGTGAGACTTCCTGTGGAACTCTGTGGAATTGGATCACTATAGCAAGTGTTAAACTGGATATAGAAAAGATTATAAAAGATAAGTCAAAATTTATATTTAGAAATATAAAACAGCGTATACACTATCGTTAAAACCTTGGAGTAAGTAAGATTTGGAGTAAGATAAAAGTTTGGAGTTAGTAAGATTTTTTGTTTATTTGTTTTGCTTTTTTGAGAGAAATTCATACTTTTGTTCCAAATTGACCGTAAAGACATTTAATTTTTAAATTAAATATTTACAATTTCAAAAGCGGCACAACCTTTTTTCAAATGTTTTCTGGTATATAAAGCCCCCCAGGAATGAGACTGTATTTAATGCAATAACATTTTAAAATATTAATGTTTTTACTGTATTTATGATAGAATAAATGCATTACTTTTATAAATCTTACAGACCCAAAACTTTAACCTATAAAACAAACTGAGCGATTGCAAATTTCATTAAAGATATTATTTACAGTAACCATAAACTGGTGTTAAAACAAATTAATTAAAAAATGCTTGATAAAATTTTCATAAATAATCCACCAAAAAAGAAAGTTGAATATAGAACATGAAATTTTGAAGTATAAAGGACCTAAAAATAGAGATTTTCTTTTGTTTTCTTTGTTTTTAGTACTTCAAAATCATTTGTACATGGTAGTTAATGATATTATTATATACAAACAAAATAATGGTGTGGTTGTTAAAATGAGTATTGACAATCGTTACTATAAATGCTTAAATCAAAAGTACTAAAAAATAGATTCGTATTGTAAAAAAAAATCTTTGTTTTATTTACAACTTTATATAGATATAGACATACTACAAAAAAATGGTGTGGCGTATCTATATCTATACAAAGTTGTAAAAAAAAACAGATTATTTATGCTTTTAACTTTATATAAATATAGACGTACTATAAAATATTGGTGTGGTGTATGCTATTTATAGACTAAATAAATATAATTTCTATACCTGTAGGGTTTTATTATTTCTTAATTGAATCTTTAGCTTTCTGTGACTAACTTCTCATTTCTACAAGGTTACTTTACAGAGGCATGTTAAATGCGTATATCTTTCTATGACTAACTTCTCATTTCTACAAGGCAACTTACAGTAGAGCTACAGTCAGTGCTCACCTTGGAGAAATCTGCTGGAAAGTGCCTCATTCAAGGGCACAATGGTGATAGAGATCTCTCAATATCGCTCCAATTCACAAGTTGACCCCACCGAAGTCACCTCCCCTTAACCACAAAAGACTTTCATCACCCTTTTCAGTAGCTGAAGCTATCAATCATCCCACACCATTCTCCGAGGCAGTCTTTTTAACACGGATCATTCTTTTTAACTTGACTGAAATTAAATAGTCTAGGCATGTGTCTGCCATATCATGTGAGAGCAGCTTTTGATTGAACACATTTATATGCACTGAACAACACTGAATTCAGAATGCAGACATAAACATGCATTAAACCCAATGCTCTTGCGTGTACAGGAATGGTTTGCGGTGCTCTCTGTTCTTTTTCTCTCTGGCCTGCATGTGTTTTGCCACAGCAGCAGGATGGAGACTGTAGTGTGTCTCCTGTGAAATGTCTGCCTGCCTGGCTTTGCACTCTATGTTAATGCGGCCGTGCTTCTGCCAGAATGTCTCCCTCACTTGGGCCTGAGCTTGAAGCAACAACCAGCGCCACACAAATAAACAAAGGAGATGGACAGCTTCTTGTTAGCAGCAAGATGCCGCTCAGACATACACAGCCATACGTGCACAGACACATGCGGAGCATACGTTCAGAGAGATGATGTTATACATATTCATCCGCCACTAAAAAAAGAACCGGCACTGAATCCCTGTGTCAGGCTGCCTGGAGGAGATCTTTTCCCTCAAACACAAATACATTTTAAAGGGAGAGTTCACACAGAAATGACAATCCTGGCATCATTTATTCACCCGCATGTCGTTGCAAACCCGTAGGACTTTCTTTCTTCTGTGGAAAGGTGTATATTTGAAGAATATCCTGGTGACTCTTTTCAATATAATTGAAGTGAATGAGGACTGCGGCTATCAAGCTCCAAAAGGACAAACAATATAACATAATAGTGTGATAAAAGTGGTTGGTGTGACTCCTGATTCATATACCTAATCTTCTGAAGTCATATGATATCTTTGGGTGACATACTACGGAAGCTTATTTCTGCCACAGAATATAAATAAAAAAGGTAATTTCAACTTTTTTTCCCTCACAATTCAAACTTTCTTTTTGCTTGCAATTAAGAGTTTGCAAGTTTACATCTCATAATTCTGAAAAGGGAATTTCTCATGAAAACTGCCACGTTTGCATGTCATAAGTTAGCGTTTTTCTCAGAATTGCGTGTTTACATAGTTTTTTAGAGTTTATGCCTCCTTTGACTCAAAATTGTGAGTTGACATCTTTTCTCCGAATTGTGCATGGGGCACGTTTCAAGATTAGATATTTAAATAATATTATATATATATAATAATATATAATATATATAATAAAAAAAATAAAAATATTAGGGGACAAAAAAATTTAGTGGTGCCCTGGCAACACTTACCTGAATAAGTTTAAAGAGTACAAAACAAATTACCAACAGTGTAAACTAAATCAAATTAAAATAAGCTAAATGTAATGTAGGTAAAAAATGGCAAACAAAACAAACAAAGGTACTAAAAAAATCTTGCAACTAAAATTAAAACTGGAAAAATATAAAAATAAAAATGAAATTATTTACTAAAAGTCTAAAAAGTATACTGGTTCCGGCAGAAGGGGAAGTCAAAACAAAAATAAAATGGGTTTGGAAACACACGATGATATGTTTTCCATTCATTAAAAATATAGGCCCTTAGAGGCCCCCCATAGGTGAATGGAGCACAAAAACGTCTTAAGTGGGGGTATTATTTGTAGCCACTGAGCCAATATCCAAAAAAACATTGTATGGGTCAAAATTATCGATTTTCTTTTATACCAAAAATCATTAGAATATTAAGCGAAGATCATATGTTCCATGAAGATATTTTGTCAATTTTCTACTGTAAATATATTAAAACTTAATTTTTGATTGCTAATATGCATTGCTAAGAACTTCATTTGGAGTTTAAAGGCGATTTTCTCAGTATTTAGATTTTTTTGCACCCTCAGATTCCAGATTTTCAAATAGTTGTATCTCTGCCAAATGTTGTCCTATCCTAACAAACCATACATCAATGGAAAGCTATATATTCAGCTTTTAAGATGGAGTCAAATCAGGGGCCAACATTGTGGTTGCAAAGAGTTCATTTACATAACACACTCTTTATCCTCTCATCTGACTGACGTCATTTTGGCAGAGTTACAGTCATTACCCTCCAAAGGACGTAAGAGATGTAACTATTAATATTAAAACAGTTCAACTCCATCGAGCGTATGTCTGCCTCATTCACCTTGGGCCTGTCTAGGGAGCCAGCGTTTTATTTTACATTTTTATGTATGGCGTGTCAGACTTGAGCAGATGGTATCTGTATGAATATGGGCGGCTTGTCACCCTTTCTTATCACCTCACACCTTTACCTGACGAATATCACTTCCTGAAACAAGACCCCCTGCTGGAAGTATTGGCAGAGGCCGAGGTGTGTCAGCCTGCTCTCAGTAGGACACTCCCAACCCAGACATGACCTTCAGCGCAAAACTCTCTCAACTGTCTTGTGCTGCCATTTTCAAGATGCGAGATGGAGACTCTCCCCGTCTGGTTGGTTTAGCATGCAGGGGTTTATTCAATCAAATTACCACGGAGGAGCTTTAATGCTTGTTAACCTTCCCTACCACCGGTGTTCAATCGAAAGCAATTTCAACATCCATTCTACCTGTTTTATTCACATTGATAATACGCCAATAACTGCAGTTGATTCAACATCGATCTAACTAGTTTTTCGCCTAAGGGTAACAAGCAAAGTCACTTTGTTCTTTGGTAAACAGTTGCTTTTGGAGGGGAAGTGCAGGTAAAACCATGCTATATGCGAAAGAGAAAACAGTCCGTCATGTCATGTATTTGTGGGCTTTTGTGTCTGTTCATCCTTTACTTTTTTATAATTCGGTTCTCTGTCATTGCACTGCAAATCACGCAAGCGTGCCAGAAAACCTCGGCACACGTTTGGGAAGTCATTGCCCTCCCAGGGGAAAAATGTGAAATACCTCATTTTGGCCGTCCTTCCCAGCACACATTATCCTTTGACTTGTTTTCTCGCTTTTGCTTTAAAGCCTCTTCTGTTTTTCCACTTCAATGTTGGTAAACCATTTACCAAAACAGCAGACTGACATACTACATGTACAGTTTGTGCAATAAGTGTATACTGTGGACGTTATGCAAATTTTAAGTATGCATAGATGCCTGCATGTTGTACTAAATTGCTGAAATGTGCAGTACTCAAGAGAGAATCCTGCATAGAATACTGTATCCCACAAATGCAATGTGCTCAATTATAAAGTACATTATTTAAGTGGCCTTGGTTCTGGAGACATTTTTTCCATTAAAGGGTTAGTTCACCCCAAAATGAAAATTCTGTCATTAATTACTCACCCTCACGTTGTTCCAAACCCGTAAGACCTTCGTTCCTCTTCGGTACACGAATTAAGATATTTTTGATGAAATGTGAGAGCTCTCTGACCCTGCATAGACAGCAACGCATGCTTAATGTAATGTTCCCAGATCCAGAAACGAGGTAAGGACATCGGTAAAACAGTTGACATCGGTAAAACTTTTTAAGCGCAAAGAAAACAAAAATAACAATTTATTTAACAGTTCTTCTCTCCCGAGTTACGTCTTCCGCCATTTCGCAGAGTCCCCAAGTATGTAATCGACGTAATCAGCGTTGTTTACGTTCAGAGGAGAAAGTGCGAGCATGAACGTAATCTGCGTAATCAGCGATGTTTACGGTTAAGGGAAGAGTGTGTATGGGTGTTGTGAGACTTTTTAAAGGGCGGGAAGGAGAACTCGGGGGGAGAAGAATTGTTGAATAAATGTTTATTTGTTTCTTGGGCTCAAAAAAAGTATTGTTCTAGCTTCGCCAAAACTGAGTGAGCCACTGATGTTCCCAATGGAACAAAGTTACCGATGTCCTTACCTCGTTTCTGAACCTGGGAACATTTCAGTTGCGTTGTTGTCTATGCAGGGCAGACAGCTGTCACTTTCATCAAAATTATCAATTTGTGTTCTAAGATGAACGAAGAGGAACGGACATGAGGGTGAGTAATTAATGACAGGAATTCCATTTTTGGGTAAACTATCCCTTTAATTGTTCCCAAGGGAATCTTTTAAAAGCGTAAAGCAAGAAAACAACCAAACCAGCTACAAGCGAATCACAACATGAAACTTGTTTTGAAGCAAAAACAAAATTTAATTTGTATAAAAATGGTACAAAAAGTACACTGGTACAACACTGTACTAAAGGCTTAATGAGGGGGGGGGGGGGGGGGGTCATGTTTATATGTGTGTTGTTTTGTGTGTGTGTGTGTGTGTGTGTGGGTGTGTTATAAGTTAGTTTTGAGATTGTAGGGACACTATTATGTCATTTGCAATGTTTCATAGGGGTGGGTGGACACTCCAGAGTTCTATTGGTGCAGTTTGCTTGCTTTTGGTGCAATTTCTTTGCAGAATCATGGGTATATAGTTTTTCACCATGAACTAAACACAATTACCATGAAAATAAATTGGAAATTAATAGGGATCAACTTTGGCCCTCAACAAATGCATATACCATCAATTAACAACCTCATAGCTCACAGCAGATCTGTCTTTGAAGGTTTATAACTTATTGTTAAAAAGCTGTTCCCCCATAGAGAAAATTAATGAACTTTTACTTGCAGAAGTCAACTGTTGTACTCTATACTTTCCATTTCCAGCGTGACTAATCAAGCTACTGACATTGGTTATGTTCAGAACAGCATACCAACATAACTATTTCCAGAGTATATAGTATGCATATACCCTGGATAACCTAGTATTTGTTAAAATATGCAGTATACAACACACTGCACAATATATCCCACAAAGCAATGTATTCAACGAAGTACAGGTCCTAAACTTTTTCACTAATTATTTTATTATCATTAAAAAATTTGTCAATTTAACATGCAATTCAATTAAAAATGCAAAATAACAATGAAGCAAAATAAATTCATATTTAAAATATACACATCTATTTCTAAATTGAAGTCATGAGAAGTTCGACAAGTTAATAACAGCAAAACATCTAGTTTACAGTTTTCAAATGTATACTGTGCAGTATTCAATTAGTTAACTAGCATTCCATTCCAAACCCAGCCATGGACTGATGAGGGCAGCTGGAATTACACAAGCACACAGTTTGATCGATCCACCCTCTTGATTTTCCATTTCTTATTCGTGGTGTCAACAAGATGAAGAACTTCCATCCCCTCATATCTATATTTAAACTATTCTCTATCTTGTCCTAATTCATCATGCGCTTGCTGCTTCCTCATTGGGGACTAATGGCTTTGTGTAAAGAGCATGTTAGTTAATTTCAGACCACCATGTGTGTTAGTTTAGCCTGGTGTAATTTTTTTTTTTTGCTACAGTAGCACATGGAATTAACCCTGAAGATAACATTTATTTTACACTTTGCAGAATTGTGTCTATTTGTTGTTCCTAGTATTTAAATAAAATGTATTTCTGTAAATCATTATATCACAACACCACCATTTATTAGGGATTATTTAAACATGATGTAAATCTAAAAAAAAAGGGGACCAGAAGAATTGTTGGCATTTAAAATGACACCTGATACATTATGATTAGCTATATATTTAAGAAGAGGAAAAGTCAAACATCTTAAGAGCCTAGGGGTCACTGAAAATGTGAATACTATTTTCAGGTTACATCATATTCTGCACAAATCCAGTCATTTGGAAGTGGAAAGACCCTTTTTCCTCTTGCATGTAATTACATTGCTTGTAGCACTAAATGACGGCTCTTTGAATCCTCAGTGCAATGCGTGGTGGGTTGGGACTGCAATTTTAGAAAGAAATAAGCGACTCATTTGACATAACATGGCTCTTTTGCACAAACCATTAGGGAATGTCTCCTTTTTTGCAGGTCAGCACAGGCTCGTGGTAAGTTACTGCCATCTATGGTCTGAAAGGCTCTTTTCAATAATTTTCTTTTATTCAGTAATACATGGATTGATCACATCTTGTAAATTATTTAGAGAAAGACTGGTGAAGGTATGAGATTCGCGCTTTAAAAATATGCAATATGGACGCACACTTTAAATCTAAAATTCTAGAGAATGTTTCACCACATCAATACAGTACATACTATAGAGAAACTATAATGTAGCACCACATCTGTAAAGCAGATTCTAAAAGACAATGTTGCATTACATCTATAAAGCAGATTCTAAAGAGAAATCATAATGTTGTGTCACATCTTTATAGTAGATTATACAGAGACACTGATGTTCATCACATATATACTGCAGATTTTAAAGAGAAACCATAATGTAATCACATCTACACTGTAGATTTTATGGAGAAACCATAATGTTGCACCACATGTTCTAAATCTAGGCCGGTCTTTTGTAGGTTTTGTCATATTTCCCCCATTCTCAAACGTCTGCAACAGTTATCTGAATTAGAATGACTAGCACACAATTGAGATCCGCTCCGTTCTAAATTCTGTGTCCACCTGTCTAATTTCAGAGGCAGGGGTATCTATCACACTCCGATAGCATCTACATCCAGCAGGCGTTTATTCTGTCGCTACCACTCTGCAAGCTAATGAATCAGGGGTGGACCAAACTCTACAAAGAGATCCTATCAGGGCCTGCCACACTGAACACAAGAAAAATGTATGCAGCCTTTTATTATGAGACAACCCAGCGGGGGTGATGGATGGCCCAAATTTAGCCTCAGCAAACTTCACTGAGCTTCTGTTGATACTGGCTGATTAATGACTGTGATCCGTTCAACAAAGGGAGGAAGGTGGAGGAAGAGGAGGAGAGATGAGATTGAAGGAAATGTCTCCGATATTAAGTTTTATTGACTGAAGAGCGCACCGCTCGACATGAGGCCTGGAATGTAAACGAGTTGGCTGCTTAGTTAAAATAATTCGCCATTGACGTATGTTGTGTTGCGTGAAGTATGAAGCCTGTCCAGGAAAACGGGAAGCCAGGATGATTCTCCAAATGATGCATTTGGAGCAGGAGCGGAGAATAAAAGATCTCCCGTGGAAGTGGTCATCTGGAAACTTTTAAAAAACGCTTGGCTGCCCACATCAATCCAAAGAGGCCTATAATACCTGGAGAAAGCCATCCATTAGCATTCCCATTCATCTCAATGGCAGTCGTTTGGCTGGCATTTGCACCCCCGGAAGAATCTTTGTTCAGTGATAAAATAAAATATATGTGATTTATATGGTTTTGCCAGCATAAAAGAGTAGTTATGGCATCAACCAGCTGAGGCCAGCCAAACACAAATCAATCATGTCGACGCTAACGTGCACTGACCAACAAATGTCCATTACTTTTCACGGTCCATATCAAGAGGGATTTTCAAAGGGCGAAAATAATTCTTCGGTAATAGCCTCCCGATGGCCTTTGTAAATATTTATAGAAGATGCCCTATTAAGATCATGTATAGAGGTCCCAGACCCAGATTATCTGTAAACAGCTCTTGTTTAACCTCTGTAATTTGGTTTCGCAGGTAAAGCCTAAGAGGTTGGAGTGTAAGTCAATCTGAGATCTGGTGAATAAAACTCTTCATGGACCAATCAATTCTGTTTCATTACATCTGATCCAATCAAAGTCTAGATTCTTTTCCCTAAAGTGCCCCATCAAATATCATCTGACGCTAGTTTTCTGAGAGTCACAGGAGCAACTGCAAAGTTCATTATTGAAAAGCACTGGATCTTTTACAGTTTGATTGTTATGCTGATGGTTTCCATTGTGCCAAGCTTGAATTCATCATCTTTTAGCATCGCGTTCCCATCACCCCCATGTCGCTGATTTATTGCCACGGCTTTATTAATTTCAAGTGCCACCGAACTTCCTGAATGCTGATGGACATTCTTGATGCAATATATTGATCCGCCCAGAGCTCAAGACAAAATTGGGCTCTTGGATGTCTTGCAAAGATTGAAAAAAAATGAATGCCACAAATCTTCTCATCTGTTGCTCATACCTCATAACATTAAAAAGGACTGGAGATGGAGATGTCTTTTTTCTGTAAACACATCGCAATAATAAAAGCTTAAATGGTGATCGTTTAGCCTGCTACTGCGACATAAATTAAGGATCCTAATGCTTGCCAAAGAAGTTATTAGAGAAATTAGAACAATATAAATGAGGCTCATATAATAACAAAGGGATCTAAGAGGAGAATTGCTAGCCACATATAAATACCCAGAAATACATTCACACAGCCCCTTTTATTAGTACCCACAGCCCGGGAGGATATTTGTCAGGTTTTGAGGGGAAACTTTTTCATTTTGTAAAACTGATATAACAGTCATTTTGACTTTAACGTACAAAAGTCATATCCTACTTTAAAATAGCTGGTTTCTATTTTAATATATTTTAAAATGTAATTTACAATTGTGATGCAAAGCTGAATTTTCAGCATCATTACTCCAGTCTTCAGTGTCACATGATCATTCAGAAACATTTGAAAGATGCTGGATTTGCTGTTTCAAGGAAACAGTTTGTTTTATTTACCATCAATGTGATGCTTAATGTTTTTGAGGAACCAGGTATGTGATGGCTTATCAAAAACAGAATTTTTTGTAACATATAAATGTATTTATTTGGTCACTTTGATAAATTTAAGGCATCCTTGCTGAATAAAAGCATTTATGATATCTAATTTATATAATTTCTTGAAAGAAAAAAATACTCACTGACCCCATGCACAATCAATCTATTTATCAATGCAACATTTTTCAGTATTGTTGATAATAAAGCATAAAAAAAAAATGAGATTTAAATTAGATTTCATGATGACCAGGTTTCTATTATTTCTCATAGCAGTTGTTTAAAGAAATATTTCAAAAGTAACTCTGTATAGAGTCATGTGAACCTGCTCTTACAGTCAACCAGCTCTTCACTTACACTGCGTGTGCATGCAGTGTGAATGAAAAGAAATGAATCATAAAAATACCACTTTTGTCATTTTTTTGGCCTTCAAGCAGAGCACATATTTTAAGAGCTTCCTTACAAAGCAAAAAGAGGCAGAAATGAAAAATAACCTTCAAATGGGTAAAAATCTGATGAAAGCTGATGGAAGCAGCATTAGACTTTTCTTACATAATCATCACTTTAAAAGCTTAAGAAGGAGTCAAATGAGTTCGAAATCAGGAGAATGTCTAAAAATCTAATCCAACTCTCACAGTTAAGCTGTCAAGTAAGTTCCGAACATGCACCGCTCAGCTTTCACAAAGTCTGAAAGTCCGGATGGGCGAACGGGTCTGACTTAACCACTGTGGCCGTCACTGCCACGACAAGTACAATAACCAGGTCTTCCGTTGACTGTCGACAATTTTCTCAAACAATTAAAGCACACTCTGTGATTCATGTTCTCTTTTCTGGGTTACCGAGCGGGCTGTGTTGCTACTGAAGCCTCTCCCTCCAGGTGTGCTCAAACCTGCCATGGAGCGTGTCAGGGAAAGGAAGCCCATGGGAGACCATTAAGCTGCAGCCTTTCTCCCCACCGAGTGTAACAGCAGGTGGGGGTAAAAATAGTGCACCATCTGTTAAAGCAAGAGAGTCTGAATATCTTTCCTGAGGACGCACAGGGGGGGACCTCAATTAAACCAATGTGCATTTTTCCACGTGGCTCAGGGGAGGGAAGCCGTGGCCACCCTGGTCCACGGCAGGCGCGATACGGGCTACAAGGCCCACCAGGCGGGAGCAGGGTTCCACCATTTACGGCTCGGGGGGTGGGTGGGACAGAAACCCCAACAGGAGGAAGGACTAGGGCCGTTGCTCCTCTACCAAAGGTCTTCTGTTTGACTCCCCAGTCCTTCAGAACTCCAAAAAAAGAAATGGCTTTTGTAAAATGGTTAAGTGAAAATGTTTTAAGGTTCAGGACAACTGTGGTTTAACCTCATGTGCATTCGAACTTTGTTCCAACTGCCTCAAGAAATCAAATTCCGTAACTAACAATCTTGGAAAATTGCTGAAAATTGCATTTTGCACAGCTCTCGGTTGTCCATGGAGAAAGGTTGTGGAAATTCGTTGACATAATATGGTAAAACTTTCCACATCTGAACGTCTTGGGCGACTACTACCGGTGGGAATTCGTTAAAGGCAGGTGCGAATGTGGTCTGCCTGCGCAAAGTCGCAGTCGCCCCAGGAGGTTTCGAAGCATTAACCCCACTCCAAATTCTGAGCCCAAATTAGTATGGGGACTGGTTCTGGGTACAAGGCAAAGTACCACTGGGGCATTGGAACAAATCCCAAAAGTAGTTTAAGAGTCCTAGTCAAGGACCACACTGCCAAGCCAACAAATCCCAGGGGCCGCGATTCTTCTTTCAACCGGTAGTCAAAAAAATCAAACGTCCATTGGACCCTAAACAAGAGCTGAAAGCAAGTTCAAAATATGTTTGCATCCCACAGGTCAATCAGTAATGAAGGACAATTTGATGGTACATGTTGATGTTAAAAGAGAGTTAAAGGATTCGACTTTGTGAGCATCTGGAGATGAAACGGCCTGAAAAAACTAAGAATGAGATTCTTAAAAAAAAAATTTAAATTAAAAAAAAAAAAAGAGCTATTAAATAAATTTTGTAAAAAAAGTATAATTATAACAATGTTTGCCTAATTTGCATGCAATGGTTTTTGCTTAGTAAGCAAACTTGTGGTGAATATTTTGGTTGCAAAAACAAAACAAACAAACAAAAAGGTTTAACAAATTGGATTAAAACATGTTACCGTAATTAAATTCATTCGAGAATTATATTTTAGCCCCGACCAAAACACTGTCTGCATTAGGTTACAAGGGATTGTTGTCAGTGTGGGGCAGTAACGAGGTACTAGAAAATTAGTTACTGTAATAATATGAATTTTTACCCAGTAAACTAATAGGTAACTAATTACTAAGAAGGATTTCAGGTAATAAATATTACCAGTACCCCATCTAAAAACAGGCTTACGTTAAATTGCCGCAACCCGCTGATTTTAAAAATCCAACATCAAATAATTCCTAGATTTATTTCATGACGCGCACAGTCAGTGCTGTCCAGGGCAGCAGGCCAAAGGCTGGGATATGGGGAACGCTAACATTCAGGCAGATAGGAAAATATGCTTTATATTGGATTTTGTCACGCAAGAGGAATGATTCGAAAACAACTGTTGGGGTAAAGTGGCTTACTTTACTTTGGCCATTCAATCCCACCCTACATCCTCTGATCGCATTTTGTGGTACATTATCATTTAATATACAATAAAAAAATCTTTTTGGGACAAATTAACAACAGTTCCTTACAAAAAACTTACTGTGTTTTATCAAATAAATAATGGAAATATAATTGTATAGGGGATGGAGGAAAATTACAAAATAGCTCAAGTACATGGACAATAATGAGGATTAGGACAAAAAAAACACTTTCTACTTGAATGCACTAGCAATCACACTATTAAAGGTTTGAATACACTGACTGAGATGTGCGAATCCAATGTGGGGATTTGGTCAAGGAGACGAGACAGAGATATATGTTGTTGCAGAGGCGGGACAAAGTTACTCAAACCTCCAATTACTTGAGTGAAAGACAGATTAATATGGTCAAATATACCTCCATTTTACAGTAAAAGGTTGTTAAAAAGGAACAGATTTTTACTTGAGTAAAGTTACAAAGTACTTGATTGATAGTACTTACGTACAAAAAGTACATTGCCTTTTTTTGTCAATGCACTTGTTTAGTGTTGCAGAAATCGTGCAATTTACTCTGAAGCAACTTCAAATACATTAGACCTGTTGAATACACTGACTAGCTTGTAGTATTTTTTGGAATAAAGAGCTTTTAGAATGTAAAAAACCTATGGGGGAAAAAAAATTAACACCCCTAACCACCCCCACAAAAGCAGTATGGTAGTGATCTCACACAGCTCTGACAGTGTGTGCACACATCTACAGTGGGGCAAAAAAGTATTTAGTCCACCAATTGTGCAAGTTCTCCCATTAAAAAGATGAGAGAGGCCTGTAATTTTCATCAAGGTATACCTCAACTATGAGAGACAAAATGAGAAAAAAAAATACAGAAAATCACATTGTAGGATTTTAAAGAATTAATTGGTAAATTCCTCTGTAAAATAAGTATGTGGTCACCTACAAACAAGCAAGATTTCTGGCTCTCACCGACCTGTAACAACTTCTTTAAGAGGCTCATCTGTCCTCCACCCGTTACCTGTATTAATGGCATCAGTTTGAACTTTATCAGTATAAAAGAACTGTCCACAACCCAAACAGTCACACTCCAAACTACCCATCCATGGGCCAAGACCAAAGAAGCTGTTCAAAAGGGACACCGAAAACCAAAATTGGAGACCGGCAACCAGGCCTGGGAGGACTGAAATCTGCAATAGGTTAAGCAGCTTGGTGTGAAGAAATTTCACTGTGGGAGCAAGATTATTAGAAAAATGGAAAGCCATTACAGACCATGATAAATCCTCCCTCGACTGGGGCTCCACGCAGACTCACCCCGTGGGGTCATATAAATGATCACAGAAAACTGTGAGCAAAAAATTCAGAACACACGGTGGGGACATAGTGAAATGACCGCAGAGGAGGACCAAAAGTAAAACAAAGTTACCCTCAGTACACACACCTGCGCCGCCAGGGCTCAAATCCTGCAGTGGCCAGCCGTTGTCCCCTGCTTAAGCCAGTACATGGTTCCACGGCCCGTTGAGTTAGTTTTGCTAGAGAATGCATTGGATGGATCCAGAAGAGGATTGGGAGAATGTCATATGGTCAGAAGAAACCAAAATAGATTTTTTTGGTAAAAACTCAACTTGTCGTGTTAGGAGGAGAAAGAATGCTGAGTTGCATCCATAGAACACCATACCTACTGTGAAGCATTGGGGTGGAAACATCATGCTTTGGGGCTGTTTTTCTGCAAAGGGACAGGACGACTGATCCGTGTAAACGAAAAAATGAATGAGGCCATGTATCGTGAGATTTTCAGTGAAAACCTCCTTCCATCAGCAAGAGCATTGAAGACGAAACGTGGCTGGGTCTTTCAGCATGAAAATGATCCCAAACACACCACCCGGGCAACGAAAGAGTGGCTTCGTAAGAAGCATTTCAAGTCCTGGAGTGGCCTAGCCAGTCTCCAGATCTCAAACCCATAGAAAATCATTGGAGGGAGTTGAAAATCCATGTTGCACAGCGACAGCCCCAAAACATTACTGCACTAGAGGAGATCTATATGGAGGAATGGGCCAAAATACCAGCAAAAGTGTGTGAAAACCTTGTGAAGACTTAAAGAAAACGTTTGACCTCTGCCATTGCCAACAAAGGGTATATAACAAAGTATTGAGATGGAATTTTGTTATTGACCAAATACTTATGTTAATTTTTCCACCATCATTTGCATAATTCTTTAAAAATCCTACAATGTGATTTTTCTGGATTTTTTTTCCTCATTTTATCTCTCATAGTTGAGGTATACATATGATGAAAATTACAGGCCTCTCTCATCTTTAAGTGGGAGAACTTGCACAATTGATAGCTGACTAAATACTTTTTTGCCCCACGTATGTGTAGTCATTCATCCACATTTGAACAGAGTGGACAGTGAAACCCTGTAAATACAGAGTGATAAGAGAGAAACAAAATCAAACCTGATTTAAAACCCAGCAACACAACTCTAGCTGTAAACTTTACAGCAACACTGCTTTAACAAAAAAGCAAAAAAGCAAAACAGCAAGACCTATTTGACATCAAAACAAACATTTTAAATGCCGTCTAATCGCTCTCGGTACTTTAATGTCACACACAGAACAGTCTGTGCACTGCTGCTTCAGTCAAACACCATTGCGTTTTTATTAGGAGACGCACAACAGTTCTTCTTTTGCTTTATAGGTAATATTTTCACGTACCCAATTTAGCAAAATCAGACAATATTGTGTCTAATATTTACAGCAATATTAACTTCTTATTATTGAATTATTATAAATAAATATCACATTTGCAACCGGTCAGTGCTCAAAAAATGCTGGGAAATCAATTCATGTAGCCCCAAGAGTGATTAGTGATAAACTGTCTGAAAAAAAGAAAGGGGGTCACGTTTTAGAGAAAGAAACAAAATTCGCCCAACTGACTTTCAAAATCTGCGACATAGTAAAGAACTTTCTTACTTCGAGGACTGATAGAATGGCGTGGACGGGAAAGTACATATTTGTCTTCAAATGTAGTCACAGTTAAAGCATTAAGTCCCGAAAAAAATACTCAAGTTAAAAGTGACAGGATTACACAAAAAAGTTGTACTAAGGTACAATACTCAAGAACAATGTACTTAGTTTACTGTTCCGCCTCTGTTAGTGAACATTCTAAAGGCTGTTATGGGAAGATACAGTTTACAACTTTCGCGGGCGTGGAAGGAAAAAAGAAGTGGAACTAGTATGTAACTAATTACTGTTGCTGAAAGGGAGTAACTAGTATGCGTCATTTACATACATTCTTTGAGTGAGGAGTAACTAAGCACAACCATGGAGTGTTATAAAAAAACAGGCATAGTCAGAATTATTGGCCACCCGTGGCAAAAATATGAATAAAGAAGGATGAGAAAATAATCTGCATTGTTATCATTTTGATCTTTGATTAAAACATTTCACATTTAAAATAACCCCTTGTTCATTGGAGAATGAATTAATAATTTAAAATGGGGGGAAATATCATTTTGACATGCATTTTTTTTTCTCTAATACACATTGGACACAACTAACGGCACCCTTTTATTCAATGCTTTTTTGAAACCTCCATTTGCCAAAATAGCATAGGAGTTTTCTCCTATAATGCCTGAAGAGTTAGGAGAACACCTGATAAGAGATCAGAGAACATTCCTTCATCCAGATCTCTCAGGAACCTTTAGATGGATCCCGTTCCATGTGGTGTTGCTTCTTCTCTTCAGTCACCACGCCATTTTCTTCTATAGGGTTTCAGGGTCTGGGGGACACTGGAAATGGCCATAGCAGAAGAGGAAGATTGGTTTTTGTGGCCCAGGACCCAGTTTTTGTGTTTTTTTAAGGTTTGTTTTGATACTGCCGGTATGAAGATCACAAAAAACATGGCCCATTATAGATCTAACAGAGTCAGCAACTTTGAGGTTTTGTCTGTTGGTTATGTGATTAGGCATCAAAGATGCCAATGTATCTAAAAAAAAATGTCCAGGGACCTCCAACAGAATACATGGCCCACAACATTAAAAAACAGCGTATATTTCAGACACATGGGGTAGTTTTACCTGTGCGCACCAAAACCCAATCGAGTGTTGTGCTAAAAAAGCAAATTTTTTAGGTACATCTGACCATAGAAGCCAGTCCCATTTGAATTTCCAGTCATATCTGACAACAGAATATGCTGGGGATTGTTTTTGGATGAGAGCATTTTTATTTTCTGGAACAACCCTCCCAAAACAACATGTTGGGTGTAGATGCGTGATTTTTTTTGTTTTTTTAGGTTTTTCTACCTGGAGGACTAACCTATTTTCTGCAATTCTCAAGCTGTGGTCCTTGGAGAGTCTTTAGCCGCTCAAACTCTCGTCCTCACCGTGCATTAGGATGATATATACACACGTCCTCTTCCAGGCAGATTCATAACATTTTCTGTTGATTGTAAATTCTTAATTATTGCCCTGATGGTGTAAATGGGAATTTTCACTGCTCTAGCTTTTTTTTTAAAGCCACTTCACTAATTTGTGAAGTTCAATTATCTTTTGCTGCACATCAGATTGATATTCTTTGGTTTTTCTCATTGTGAGGGATGATTAAGGGAATTTGGCCTTTGCTTTCACATTCTAATTTAGAATTACTGTGGAAACAGGGAGCCATGGCTGGATAATTGTTGCATGTCATAATTAACCTGGGTTGCTCAAAAATTGTAAATTGAATGAGAATATGACTTCATAGATGTTTAAACATTACGAATTTCTTAGTGGGTGCCAAATACTGGTGTACAAAAACCATGTATGAGAATAAAAATTTTTTCATTACAGATGATTTTTCCCCCCATTTTCAATTGTTTTAGTTCAGTGAAAGGTAGATATTTGTGGATTTTTTTAAATAAAAGATCAAAATGATGAACAATGCAGATTTATTTTCACAGCCTTGATCATATTACCAAGGGTGCCAATAATTCTGACCACGGCTGTATGTCAGATGAGGTAGAAATGGAGTCTTATTGGTTCAGTTGGATAGTTTCAGTGTCCTTTTTCCACCATATTCTTTCTCAACAACGTATATTTCTTTCTCAAAAGTTCTAAAAGAATCATTAATGTAATCATTAACAAACTATAGTTGTTAATAGGAATCTGAATTGGTACCAGAATCGTTAAAGTCCTTGCTCCTCTCATCCCTATCCATAACACTTCCCGGCTCGTTCTAAATTCTGTAATCTGTGGCGCACAGAGACCTTTTATTTCTGTGTAACACAGCAGGACATGATGGCTTACACTTCAGTGCTGTGTTTGTGCACTTGTGAAGATGAGAGCCTCTGACTATTCCTGAGCCACTGCTTAAGCAGAATCCATAAACACAGCAGCAGCTGCTATCTGTGTCCGGCAGCTGAATATGTGTCCTTACTTAATCCCGCTTTCTGGAAACAGTCTCCGTAAATCACCTGTCAATGGTAGCATTATTGCTCAGAGGGCTTCATAGAACGGGGACTCGGGAACTCAAACGGTGCAGGAGAGCTCAGGAAAACTGTTGGACTTTTATTCAAAAACATCTTTCACTCAAAGATAAATGAGATCACCACAGGGTCAGGACAAAAATACTGGACATATTTTGCTATAAAAATAAATAACTGCCTTTGTAAAATGTGCCAAAAATAAAAGATTAAAAAGTTGCTCACCTGACAACTTGTAAATCTTTTATTTTTGGCACCAAACTTATTCACAAAATATAAAAGGTGCAATTTTGACTATTTAAATAACTTACAACTTTTATTACAACTTTTTCATACAATATTACAATTTTTTATGGATGCTCTATACAGTGCCTGTTTAGAAATATTAGAAAATAACTGGTACATTTATTCTTAATCATGGCAGTAGGTTCATTCCCTTCCTCCATTTGTTAATTTACTGTTAGCTAAACATACTAGCTCTGTTTAAGAGAAACTTTCATTTGGACAAGATATCTCAATAAGGTGCTACGTTTTTGATCAGGCATTGAGGAAGGACGATAGAATTTTGTACGATAGTGATTCATTCATCACGCAGGAAATATAAGGTCAGGTTGAACACACTGCATTGTGGGATACACTAATTATAAAGGCTGCATCTGAATATGCCTACTTAACTAATAAAATAGGCTTTAAAACATTATGTAAAAAGAATAGTATGTTCAGTCAGTGTCAGCGCCAAGGGGGGGCATTCATGGGCCTTGCACCCCTTCCCCTCCTCTCCCCTCCCTTCCCTTCCCTACTGAATGTGATGGATTTCGAAAGAGAAAGTGAAAAAAACAGTGCCCATACAAAAGTGACGGCATGCTTTCATGAGTGTCAGTGATTGCAGATTAGAATAGAAATATAAATGCCCCCTGATAGGCACCAGCTCTGTGTCCAGTATTCGTAAACCAATAAGCAAAAAGTACCAAGATGACCAACTATTTCAGGCTAGATTTTGATGTGTGCACCTGACAAGACAATTTACTACCATAGAATATAGAACATATAGGATAAAGTTTGCGAAGTAAGTATTTATTCACATATAAAAAGCTTCCCCAAACTCAAAAACATGTTTGATATTTACAACTCTTGATTTGGCTGCTTCTGACGTGATACCCGCGATAGCCAATGAGAGCGAGAAAGCATCACTTAGTGGATGTTGCATACTTCTATTGATAGTTTTCACGTGACGTCACCCTAACCCTAACCCTTATAGGAACACCCACCTGGAGGGCAAAACGAAGCTTTGCTCCACTGACCGGCAGTTATTTTTACTCAGTTTGCATTTAGTAGTAATGTAGTAAAACGCAGACATTAAAAGGTGAAATTCAATAAACACCTTATTGATTATGTATACTTTGTACAGGCAGGCAGATGAAGCCAGAATATAAACGTAATGTGCAAAGTTTCATGTTAAATGGTTTCCCATAAAAAAACATTAGAAGGAAAACACTCAACCATTAAGCGGATTGCGTTCTTATTCCAGCCTCATCTGCTTGCCTATGTAAACTATGCATCATTAATATAGAAAATATTACTGTTTTAAATATAAGCCGGCACTTTAAGTGTATTTACAACGTTTTGTCGCACGGTTTAATGATTGAAATATTGCCGCGGGTGCTTAATATGGATTGCAAATCCAAAAAAACTTGCATTTTCTTCACATACCTTTGTTTTATTCTTTTGAGAGGTGATCTAAATATTTGCGGCTGTGAAACAGATGGATAATTGACAGGCTTGTCCTGCAGTTCTATGGATGTTTTGCCCTCCAGGTCTTCGAGCCGGTCACGTGACTGAAAGCTATGAATAGCTGAAACTTGGCATCCACAAAAATGCCACGAAAGCAGAATACATCTCCCATATTCTTTGCTATACTTTGTTTTTCACTGTGAAACAGAACACACGCTGGGAGAGCCAGCTGACAACGTCGATTGTCTTCCATTTGATTTTCCTCTCTAGTCATGTTTGATCTCGCGAGTCCCTGTAAGATCATGTGTCAATGTGAAATCGTCCCTACAATCATCAAGTGTGTGGTCTCGAGGTCTGGTCGAATCGTCTAGTGTGTGCATTCAGAGGATTATAAGGCTGAAAATCAGTTGAAGCTGTCTTCATGTCTGTGGTCTCCCATGGTTTTAAAATCGGTTAAGATTTGAAAATCGTCTAGTGTGCGGCCAGCTTTAGCATACTCTGTAGACTACATACTACTGAAACAGTACGGGAAGTATGTTAAAATGGTATTTGGATCACAGCAGCAGAATTCAATTGACTGGGATTGGTCTAGCCACCAATGAAAGATCTGAAAGAAGCAATCATCACATCACTTTACAGTTTGTTGTTCATGGTTTCAGTTCCCGCTCTGGCTTTAGCAATTAGGTGTCAGTTGTGGAATAAGCAAATCATGTTTTGTTCAATAGCTCCAAACAGTTCTGAAAGGCGACAGCAATACCTGTTCAACCCCGTGCTCACACTTTCATAACAACAGATTGCTCCGATGATACTTTTTCACTCGACTGAGCAAATTATTTACTGCGTTCACACCATATGGGCTGCGAATGTAAGGCCCAGTCCCTGAGGTTTATAGACTTTAGATGCTTGACAGCACAGCCATGTGAGAACCGTGTCTACCATTGACATCACACAACTGAAAACAGCACAGTGAACTTACTGCGATCAGATGGGCCAAACCTCAGCCACGAGAGATGTGAAACATTAGCTGCAAAGCCATGAATTCAAATAGCAGCTGATGCCCTGCTAGACTGGAAGTGACTAGAGCTGATTTGCTGGTGTCAACTGTAAATCAATGCAGAAGAGCGACTCCCTTTTCAATAATGACCACCAATAAACAGGCTGACTGACAGTTTCTCATTTGGTTGAGCCTGTGCCTGTCTGGCTCCTATCAATCTCAAAGTTGCCACTTCATTCTCCGTCTGATCCTTTTCTCTGAAAACAGCCGGGTTTGCTGAGCTGGGGGCGATTACACAAAGTAATATCGGACTGGCTGTAAAAGTGAGGCTTTTATGGACAGGTTTCTCTTTCATGAAGCATCTTGTGACACTCATGCCAACCTCACAACTTTTTGTGTCACTCTGGCTTTCTTGGTGAATGCCGTGGCCAGCTACCTGGGGTTTTAATTACTGTTTTTCAATTAGTGTGCGATTCCAACCACCTGCAGGTGTGTCCATGCTGCCATGGCATAATGACTTTTCGTTAAAACTAATTAGGGCCCGGGGAGAGGGACGTACCCGGGCAAGGAAACAACTGTTGAGACTTCATGTTCAGGTGTGTGCCTAAGTATGCAGGTCCTGCATGGACTTTTTACTAATTGCATAACTTTAACTAATACAAATCAGGAATATTACATATCCGATTCAAGTTTAAATGAAAAGGTTAGTTCACCCAAAAATGTAAATTAGTCCATAAATTACTCACCCTCAAGTCATCCTAGGTGTATATGACTTTCTGCTTTCAGGCGAATCCAGTAGGAGTTATATTAAAAATTGTCTTTGATCTTTCAAGCTGTTTCATGGCACTCAGCGGGTGCTGCATGCATCTGTCCAAAAGTTGTTAAATAAAAAGCGCCCATCCATAAAAATAAAAAAAAGTGTCTCACACGGCTCCGGGGGGTGAACAAAGGCCTTCTGTAGGGAATCTATGTGTTTTTGTAAGAAAAATATCCATATTCAAAACGTAATAATCACTTTAATGTAGCTTGCGCCAACAGTTATACACGGAAGTGTGTTCAGGGTATTACTTGGGCTGATGAGGTATGAGGTCAGCGCTGCGCATGCGCCGGTGAGTCTCGAGAAAACCAACATTTGTTAACAGGAGCAAAGGAAGCAAAGGTTCCTTACTTAGCAAAGGAAGCAAAGTTTGTCTCCTCTTGGCTTATATCGAAATCTCCGACATTCTTCTTTACAAATCCTAGTTTTGTACTTCTAATTAGTGACCGTTGTTTTGTTTTGATCTCTCCCCTGCGCTTCCGCATTCGTCACTTCTGAGTGGTGCATGCGCAAAGCCGACCTCCATGTATCATCCACCCGGAACTGCTTCCATGTACAACAGTGAGCGCAAGCTACATTAAAGTGATTATTACGTTTTGAATATGGATATTTTTCTTACAAAAACGCATCGATTCGCTACAGAAGGCCTTTGTTCACCCCCCGGAGCAGTGTGAGACATTTTTTATGGATGGGCGCTTTTTATTTAACTTCTTTTGGACTGATGCATGCAACACCCTCTGAGTGCCATGAAACAGCCTGAAAGATCAAAGACAATTTTTAACACAACTCCGACTGGATTCGTCTGAAAGAAGAAAGTCATATACACCTAGAATGGCTTCAGGGTGAGTAAATCATGTGGTAATTTTCATTTTTGGGTGAACTAACCCTTTAAATATACTATAATATGTGATCCGGACCACAAAACCAGTATAAGGGGAATTGGAGCTTTCCGTTGATGTATGGTTTGTTAGGCTAGGACAATATTTGGCCGAGATACAACTATTTGAGAATTTTGAATCTGAGGGTGCAAAAAATCTAAATATTGAGAAAATCACCTTTAAAGTTGTCCAAATGAAGTCCTTAGCAATGCATATTACAAATAAAAAATTAAGTTTTGATATATTTACAGTAGGAAATTTACAAAATATCTTCATGGAACATGATCTTTACTTAATACCTAATGATCTTTAGTTTCCCCCCCCCCCCCAAAAAAAAATCTTTAATTTTCAAACATACAATGTATTGTTGGATTGCTAAAATTATACCCATGTGACTTAAGACTGGTTTTTTGTGGGTGGTTCCAGGGTACATATTATATTATTATAGTATGTAGTGTATACATATAAAAATGTTCCCAGCAAGCGAATAGTGCCAACTGTAGTGACCCGGATGAGTCTGTGTTATTTACCGGTTATTTAGTTTTTACCGGTTATTATCAGAGAATAACATACCTCAGAATGTGGTGGCTGACTAAATCAGAATCGAGTACTCCACAGAGCTGTGTAATAATATTATACAATTTATTATAACATAATTACATAAATTGATTTAAACCGTATTATAAAATGTTATTAGTCCAAACAACTTTCACCACACATCATGCCTCTTACAACACTGTATCTGCCCAGATCCAGAATCAGAAAAAAAGTTATCTTTTATTCTTTTTTTTTTTTTTAAGTGATGAAAAGAGGCATAGAGACTTTAAAAGAGAGCTAAATTACAACTTGAAGGTTGTTTTTGAGCCAGTCATATATCAGCAGAATGAGTTGGCCTGTGACAGAGCTCGGAGCACCTTGGATCTTGACCCAGCAATGGGCATCCAGATTTCCTCGGCTGCTCGTACACTAAGCATTCCAATAGGATAATGAGAAATGTTGTTTGCTTCAGGCCACAGTACATCACTCTACGGCCTTGCCACTTGTTGACAACTGTGACATCCACTTTCAAGTCATAAAAACTGCAAAGCCTTATTAAATTTTTTTCCTACTAGTTCTACCCTTGAAGAGAGACATATATATATACAGAAAAATGAAACCAGCTTCAAACTAGTAGTAGTAGATTACTTTTTTGTTGTTGTATTTTTACTCCCTCATTTAATGATGACAATAGAATTATAAAGGATTCACCAGAAGTTCAAAGATCTTCCTGACAAATTCATGGTTGAGTCTGGCAATTCAGTTTGCTCTAATAAGACTTTAGGCATAATTATTCTGAGTGAAATGTAATCAGCATTATATCTGATACTAATAGGAAGTTGCATCCGCCACCCCAGAGCCTTGACACTAGACTCTTGGAAATAAAGGTTCCAAAAGGGTTTTTTTTCCTCGCAGTAATGGCATAGAAGACCCATTTTGGAATCCCCAAAGAACCTTTCAGTGAACAGTTCTTAAAATATTTTTTTTTCCTATTATGATGAACATTTGAATGTTCAAAGAACCTTTTGTGCAATGGAAAGGTTCCATGGATGTTAAAGGTTGTTAATAGAACCAAAAGATGCCAATAAGGAACCTTAATTTGTTGAGTGTATAGTAGGATCTTTTCAACTAAATGCATCCAAAACACAGCATCTACCATTATATCCTATTTCTGGGTGCTTAACACCAACAAAAACGTACCAAACCAAAACAACACCTCATTCTTATTTTAAAAAAGCAATTACCATCTTCAATTACCAATGCACCATTAAATGAACTCTTGAGGAGCATTTTAGATTATAAATCAAGGTAACTGGCAATTAGGATTTGCTTAATGGTATAGAACAAAAACAAAGTTTCTTCGATTACCCTAATAATTCTCATGTCAGAATAAAAAAAGCATCCCTTCACCCCAGCAGTCTCGGTGACTTTGATTGTAGCATCTCATAAGTATTTCAGCCGTCTCGACAGCAAACAGCCTTTCTGCCACCGAGCATGCCATAAACAGGGCCTTATAAAAATTGTTTTCAGCATTACTGTCATGTAAGACACTCTCTCCCTTCAGCTCCCCGTGAGGCGGCCGCCTCGGGCTCCTGCTCCACGCTGAGCCTCTCTGATCTCAAGACCTAGAGGCTATGACCTCATTAGCATACTCCCGTAAACAGACTACGCTTTCCGTAAACAACAGCCTCGCTCTGCGCGAACAACGGATGATGCGGGCAGAGGTCGTCCTCACCCGCTGAACGGCGAGCTGCTAGAGGTTTTCCTCGTAATGAATAGAGTTTCGATTTAGGGGACTGCGGACGGTCTGGAGTTGGTTGTCTGTTTACAAATCCGCTAGGGTAAGTAGCGACGCATTTGCCTCGGATGCATTGTTACAGCCCATCCTCTCCCGCCCATGGCTGTTCCTTCACGTGGCGGCCCGTGTAGCGGAGGACTGGCTTTAATGGCCCCTCTCTTAAAAGGCTCTTAGCTGAGTCGCAGTCCTAAGCCTCTCCCTGGGCTCCCCATTTGTTCTACCTCTGCAACCCAGTCACGGCAAATAAACAACCTGAAGCATGGAGAATGGCAGCTCCGCTCTCCTCTCCTCTCTAATTTAGATATCCCGGATTCACAGCTGAGGGAGATTAAAGAGTGTGGCGCATGGGAGTGGGCCTACAGCCACAGCGAGAAGCCATCTGGGTACATATCACAGCCTCTCCACCCCGCTTCCTCCCGCCCTCCAATCAGAAGAAAGGAGACAAGCTGCATGTGCTGACAAAGACGTCTGCGATCAGGAGTGAGTTTGGCAGAATGCATGCAGAATTTAAAGACTAATAAAGCAATAAGACACGGAGTGCATTATCACAGCTAAGGGGGTTTGGAAGACACAATTGAGCTCGACATAAAACTCAACCTAGGCTCACTGGGAAAATGTGCTTTTACCTACATTTTGGCAAAACTCCAAACACATACCTATACACATACAATTCACTGCAGTCTTCAGCTCAAATGAGCACTAGGTCGCAGTTAAACACCAACAACTTTTATTCTTTTCACACATATCATGATTAAAGGGGCAGATTTTTGATTATTAAAGAATTATGTTAGTACAGTCCCTTTTGCAATTCTATGCTATGACCTCAAAACACTTTTACCGCAGCACATGATTTGTGAAGTTTGAATCACATAACCAGCTCCATTTAAATGGCTTTTCTGATATAGTAAACATGCTCGGTAGCCCACTAAAAGAGCTCAAAGACTTGTACAAGGAAGCTAAAATGGCATAGTTGCTTCAGCAGATGACAAATAGCTTTTTATAACACTATCAGTTAGGTTTAGTGTAGGGTTTTAATGTAGATGGTATGATATTTTTAAATGCAATTAAGCATTAACCTTTAACGGCACTGATGGCACTCCTGCGATACCTACAACAACCAACACAATAAAACATTGCCAAGTTCATCTGTTTCGGATAAAACAGCATGCGCTTTTCCAAGCCACTTACAGGACATTACAAATATACCTGAAGCAACATAATATCACCACAGGCACATTTTTCTAAGCACATATTCTGCACGACCATATTCTACATCCCTACCCAATACCTAAACTCAACAACCACCGTACTAACTATTAATACGCAGAAAATTAGGAGTTTACTGAGGCAAAACTTGTAGTTAAAGGGATAGTTCACCCAAAAATGACAATTTTGTCATTAATTACTCACCCTCATGTCAATCCAAACCTGTAAGACCTTCATTCATCTTCGGAAAAACAAATCAGTATTTTTTGAGGCCTTCGGAGCTCTCTTCCTTTTTTTTTGACCCTCACAGCAAGGATCCTTACAAGATGAAGGCTCAGAAACATAGCAAGGAGATCATTAACATAATCAATCCATGTGACATCAGTGGTTCAACCGTAATTTTACAAAGCTACAAGAATACTTTTTGTGCCAAAAGAAAACAAAATAAGACTTTATCAACAATTCGCTAATCATCGTAACAACGTTAACAATGTATGCAAACATAGTTGCGGATATGGCTTTATGTTAGATCAAAGCGGAATCGAAGTAAACAGCGTCTCCGAATACAGGGGGCCCATTCTTCGTACGTAGCTTATTACATCCGAGATGAAATGTCACATCCAAGATTATATCATCGTGCTAATCATGATCTGGCTAATTCGGTTCTTCAAACGCACCGGTTGTTAATGATTAGTATGGTTGGATTGAGTTATCTGAGATAATTGCGTTTTCATGGGTTGGTTTAAAAGAGGTTATGTATCGATACTCGAAAACCACGATCAGCAATGCAGCGATTGGCTGCGGCAAGACAGCAACATAATGACATATAATTAAAAAAGACACCTGACGAAAAAACTTGACAAATTTCTGGACCTTTATAAGGAAACAGCCAAGCGAACAAAACTACAAGCCCAATTCCAAAAAAGTTGGGACACTGTACAAATTGGATTGAATAAAAACAGAATGGAAAATTTGCAAATCTCATAACTTATCTTTTATTAACCAATAGAATATAGATAACACATCCAATGTTTGACAAGTGAGACATTTTGAATGTCATCCAAAATAGTGGCCCATTTTGGAATTCATGAGAGAGACTACACAGTCCAAAAAAGTTGGGCAGGTAGCAATAGAAGGCCGGGAAAAGTGAAAGGTAATATAAGGAACAGCTGAAGACCTTGCAACTTATTGGTAATTGGCAACATGATTGGGTATAAAAAGAGCCTCTCAGAGTGGCCGTGTCTCTCAGAAGTCAAGATGGGCAGAGGATCACAAATTCCCCCAATGCTGCGGCGAAAAATAGTGGAGCAATCTCAGAAAGGAGTTTCTCAGAGAAAAATTGCAAGAGTTTGAAGTTATCATCATCTACAGTGCATAATATCATCAAAAGATTCAGAGAATCTGGAACAATCTCTGTGCGTAAGGGTCAAGGCCGGAAAACCATACTGGATGCCCGTGATCTTCGGGCCCTTAGACGGCACTGCATCACATACAGGAATGCTACTGTAATGGAAATCACAACATGGGCTCAGGAATACTTCCAGAAAACATAGTCGTGAACACAATCCACCGTGCCATTCGCCGTTGCCGCCTAAAACTCTATAGGTCAAAAAAGAAGCCATATGTAAACATGATCCAGAAGCGCAGGCGTATTCTCTGGGCCAAGGCTCATTTAAAATGGAATGTGGCAAATTGGAAAACTGTTCTGTGGTCAGACGAATCTAAATTTGAAGTTCTTTTTGGAAAACTGGGACGCCATGTCATCCGGACTAAAGAGGACAAGGACAACCCAAGTTGTTATCAGCGCTCAGTTCAGCCTGCATCTCTGATGGTATGGGGTTGCATGAGTGCATGTGGCATGGGCAGCTTACACATCTGGAAAAACACCATCAATGCTGAAAGGTATATCCAATTTCTAGAACAACATATGCTCCCATCCAGACGTCGTCTCTTTCAGGGAAGAACTTGCATTTTCCAACATGACAATGCCAAACCACATACTGCATCAATTACAACATAATGGCTGCGTAGAAGAAGGATCCGGGTACTGAAATGGCCAGCATGCAGTCCAGATCTTTCACCCATAGAAAAAAATTTGGCGCATCATAATGAGGAAGATGCGACAAAGAAGACCTAAGACAGTTGAGCAACTAGAAGCCTGTATTAGACAAGAATGGGACAACATTCCTATTCCTAAACTTGAGCAACTTGTCTCCTCAGTCCCAAGACGTTTGCAGACTGTTATAAAAAGAAAAGCGGATGCACACAGTGGTAAACATGGCCTTGTCACAACTTTTTTGAGATGTTGATGCCATGAAATTTAAAATCAACTTATTTTTACCTTAAAATTATACATTTTCTCAGTTTAAACATTTGTCATTTATGTTGTTTTCTGAATAAAATATTGAAATTTGAAATTTTCACATCATTGCATTCTGTTTTTATTCACAATTTGTACAGTGTCCCAACTTTTTTGGAATCGGGTTTGTACATAAATGTTATAATAGATAAATTAAATTTGTTATAATAGATAAATTAAAGTTTTTATTTTATTTTAATTCTTTACACGATTCCCAATTAGGCTATTTATATTCACGATTTCTAATATTTATACAGACTTTACATTTTTATTTCAATGTAGTAATTAATTTAATTTTCTATTTGAACAGATTTGTTACGTGACAACATTAATTAAAGTTTCTTAAGGGACAAGATCATGCTATCTGCATCTCCTGCGCTCCATCAAACCACTCCCATAATATCTGTCACCACTCAAATTAATGCACGACTCTACATTATCTGTATACCATGTGTGTAAGACTCGAATACAATTATGAAGTAATAATTTTATGACAAATAAATCTCTCAGTGAGTAAAACTGGCTGTCTGTCTATAGTATTAAAGGCTGCACAACATTATTATATTATCTTTCAATTAATTTTTAAATGGATTATTATTTGAAATTATTATCCCTGGATTAGTAGGGTACTCTTGTAATAAAGTAGCGGTGGTAGCGGACAGATTTTAAGTATCAATTCTGCTTAAAAAGATGCAATCTAATCCTGTTTACATGAAATAAGCCTGCTCCCGGTTTAAGCTTACGGACCTGTTGCTATGACAGCAAGTCCAGGATGAGCTTCGAAGAACCAACCAATCCAAGATCAATCGTCAACCATCAAATCCAGCTAACTGAGTTAGCGACGTACGAAGAAAAGAGAACGGGCCCCAGTGCTGTGGACACGGAACAGCATACTTGTTACGTATGTAATATCTTAATTTGTGTTACGAAGATGAATTAAGGTCTTATGGGTTTTGAATGACATAAGGGTGAGTAATTACTGACAACATTTTCATTTTTGATATCTCTTTAATGGTTTGTTAATAGCGAGAATTAAAATTAAAATAAAGTGTGACCTTTTCAATGTTATAAAATACATTTTTTACTTTTTTTATATATATATTTTCTGAAAAAAAGTGTCACACAATGTCAGAGTATTTCTATGTTGCTATGGTATTCAGACCCCATACCATGTTATGCACTTGTTGGAGTGTTCTGGTTGGTTTACTCAAAGATGTAGATGGTTGTTTACTCAAAAAAGCCCAACTTTCTTTGATAGAGAAGTCATTAGTGCCTCGTTCAATTGAAGTCTATGGGGGGGGGGGGGGGGTGTGCTGGGTTGTTTTGATCATTTAAACAGGGGCAAGCACACCTCCGAAAGTCAGAAGAGTGAGGTGGATGAGTCAAATGGCAAATTGGCTTTTAAAATGTATATTTTTAACAACAAGTGACCTTAACGACCTGCCAGAAGTACGCAAATTTATCAGCTGACTTGTAAAAAGCATTCAGGTCTTTGGAGAACTCATAATGACCCTTGTAAACTTGAATTTCTAGAGTTTATACTTTGCCCTGCAACATCATGCTGAAACACTCAAAATGCCAGTTGCTTCATCATCGGGTAATTTTAGTTAAAGCAGTTATTTCATAGGCGTTTTGTTTAACAATTCCTATAATTGACTACTTAATAATGAAAACTTCTTAATAATGAAAAACTTCTTAATGAACGACACACACACACACACACACAACGTCCTACAGCATACATACATATTGCAACTCCGTGTGTTATGTGTATATATATATATCTATCTATATATATATATAATATATATATCTATCTATGTCACGAAATCCTGGTCTTAGAACTTCCTTAGTCAGGAAGGGGCGCAACAGAGTCCAAACGACAAGATGAGAGAGAGATCCAAGACAGGCAATAAACTTCAGGGCAGGTAGAGATCAGACAAGATGAGAAAACAGGCTAAGATCAAAACACGGGTAAACAGAATATGAACAAGACTAAACTCTAACTCAGGAAACACGGCATGGCTTGGTAAAGCAGCTAACACTAGGAGAGTGAAAAACGCTAGACAATACTCGGCAACTTGAGCAGGATCTGGGTAGGTGTTATATAGTGTGTGTAATGGCTTTCAGGTGGCGTTGATTTGGTACGCTGTGGGCACTCCAGTGCAATGGAGCTTGGGAAATGTAGTCCAGGGTGATGTGTCACAGTCTGTGTAGTGTGAGAGTCCATGTAGGGAGCGGGTGACCTCTGGTGGTGAGTGAACGGAAGTTCAAAGGATTCGTGACTAAATATATATATCTATATATATAAACACACTGAGTTCTTAAACTACAGTTTTTGGTATGCAACCAGAAATCAAGTAAGAGAAATGAAAGTGAATTCAGTGCAAAATGACTGTTTTCCAACTGGCTAATTCCTGTCCATTCAATAGCCAAACTCCTAGATGAAATTGGATAAATCCTCATTTTTCTTCTGCCAGTGGGTAGAAAGAAAAAATGTGAGAGTAGAGAAGTGACCTCCTCGTCAAACAAGGGCATTTCCTAATATAGCCAAGTGTAGAACTAGACGCACAAAAAAAATTAAAGCCAGAACAGCAGAGCCGGTCTCCACTAGGGGTCAGCCAAACCACTGGCCATGCAAATTGGCTACTTTAATGGTAATAATGAAAGTGAAAAGAAGGCAGAGGAGAGCTGGCCTGGTTTCATTGTGCTGGCAGAGCAGCAGTGACAAGCTGCTATTTAGAGAGCTGAAAAGAAGCCTACAGCACTGAACTGAGGCGTGACAACTCTGCAAGTACCAGCAGTCCTCAAATGGGTCAGGATGGACTGAATATTAACTAGGCCCCGCACACTAGTTCTCGCAGCAGCATTATGCTGAAAATTGAACATGCAACTCTGGCCCTGCCTACGCTTTCTGTAACACACACACATTCTGAAATGGCAGGAAGAACACCGATTGCATTAAGATTATAAGAGTTTGCTGTAAGACATAGAGAGCTTGCAGCTTTAACAAGGTGAGTTTGTTGATGCACAATGCTAAACTAAAGAACATTATAAAGCATTATATACAATATACAAGAACCTGAGTATATTACATTTATTTTATTCCTGAAAGTTCAGCTACTCTATCTATCCTCATTTTGCACTGAGAATACAGAACAGTACATTTTTTCTGATGGCTTTGGTTTGATACTTTTTAAGAGCAATAACCCTCTTTTGACACTGAGCGAATTGAAAAAAACATCTCTGAAGATGGATTTTAAAAAGCATCAAATCCCATGTCAAACATGCACTGACACCATCCAATGCTGCCACCTAGTGGTTCACATAAATCCGTAGCTGCCTTGTGGAAATATCAGCCGTGAGTTCAATACTTGAAGCTTATGAACAATGAAGGGCCAGTTTTTAAGGTATCAAGGTTGTAAAACACTGCATCGGCTCAGAGCACTCCAGTGAATACATGTGTCATGTTTAATTACCTAATGACTTCCAAACAAGCGTGTAATGAAAACAAAACCTCCATTACAACAATAAATGACTCAAACGCCAGCGAGACAGACCTGAGACCTGAGAACTACTGCCATTTTGGCGCCAGCAGCCACCGTCTAATTGGTCATGCTTCCAAGAAATAGGAGCTAAGGGGTTAGCATTTTACAGTAACACTGAAATTGCTATTGGCATCCTGGGCATAATAAATCCGATAAAAGGCTTTTGCGAGAGGAAATCAGCGAAAGTTGTTGTGACAGTGCTCATTATACGTGTGAACTCTGCAAAACTTTCCCTGTGAAATCTAGAATGTTGACCTTTTCTCTTCTTCCTCTCATTCTTTCCTTTTCCCCTCTCTGACACGTCGTTAACTATTACAGCAGTCCTATTAGCACGGGAAAGCGACTAAAACATATGCGTTTCCTCGCGTAACATATCCTGAGCCTTCCAACAATCCCGTCTCCCCGGTGCTCATTGTAGTCTTTACCGCTATTGATTTTTATCATAGATAAGGCGGCTAAATCTCCCCAAGAGCTCTAAATCCGTCCTCTCGTCACCCAGAAGCATTAGCTTCCTCTGCATGCAACAGAAAATGATCTTTTCTTTCTGGTTTTGGGGGACCTCTGCTCCATCCTCTCTCAGGAGATAAGCCTCAGTCACGCCATATAGGGCAACAGATACAGACAACAATACAGAATGAGGATGACTGATAGGTGCGAATGCAGGCTTTGCATTTGAGAAATAAATGCAAATACTTGTGTTATTATTATGCACATAGATATAATATGCACACACATATACATGATGTGCTAGTGTTTTTCTGAATATTTTTATTTACAATGTAATAACAGTGTAATTACATTGTAATGTGTATTAAGCATGTTTCTGCTAATAAAATCAGCTCTGTAGTCATGAGGTAGTTTGACAACATAATGTGTAAACCATTTGGTCACACTGGTTGTGTAAGGGAAACCCACAGCCATATGGGACTGAAGATCAAAGGCTTTTCCTGTCTCGCTACTTACATAAGCTTCAATAACATGAACAAGTTTAAAATTGAAACATGGCTAGAGGAGACACATGGTTTTGTTCATATTTGTTTCAGGTAGTGTTCTGCATCATGCAATACATGTGGCTCTTAAATCTGAACATCTATTAAATATTAATAGCCAAGCAACAGATGGATTTAGATGTGCTTTGATCACCAACCTTTTTTGCCTCTGAAATTATTCTTCAATGCATGACTTCCCTGCGTAAATACAAACTGCAGCTTACCTTGCAGCTTCAATAGATAAGCTACTGTGACTCTGAGGAACAGACACAAAGGCACAGATAGTGACACACTGTCAATCTGATTGACAGAAGCAGATTACGTAAAATGACGTATGATAAACAGTGAGGTTGAAAGTATGACAAACATCTGTATTTCAGGACCACAGATTGTGTCATATTACATAACCCATGACAACTAAAGATCAAGGCAAACAGATATTTCTGCTGCATACAGCATTGTGTGTCATTATACAAAATAGGATCATCAAACTGAGATTAAAAGCCAAAACTCGGTCCATTATTTCTATACAGGTCATCCATACGGTCCCACATTTATCAGAGCAAAATACATTATTTTCCATATCAGTAGAAACTATAAACAGTTAGATTTATTTGTGAATGGGAAATTTATGTAACCTGATGTGTGATAAACAATCTTGCCACATTAAAATAGAATTTAACGAAATAGTATACACACACAAAAAAAATCACATTTTGTGATTATTTATCCATGTCATCCCAAACCTGTATGCAGCTACATTTTTGTTTAAAACAAATAAGCTACCATATAACTAATATTTATAGCATCTTGTAGTATACTTACTTTTTTTATTCATACTGTTTTTTTGGGGTGGGGGAGGCTTGACAAATGTGTTGAGGAAAAGAGTGTCAATATCCCTCAAAATTCTGTGTTCCACAGAAAAAATAATAATAACATGAAACAGGTCTGGAATGACATGAGTATGTGCAAATAATGACAAAATGTTGATTGTTTTAGTGAACTATTCCTTTAAGGCCATGAATGTGCAGGCTTGTTCAGCCTTCATTTTTCTGTCAAGCTGTCTTTAATCCAGTCTGGGTACTTTGTTTTCTGGAATTCCTACTGTTTGTTCATTTCGTTGTTTGTGACAGGTGTTGTTGGGTGCATCTTCAGAGTCAGAAACTAAAAGGCCACGGTAATTTGCAGCACTGCAAAAATCGTATGTACAAACAAACGAACTGAACATTTTTTCTGAGTCAGCTGTTTGCCGAGGACGTCATTCACCTATTATTTGTGTCCATGGAGACAGAGCTTAGAAGAAAGTTTCTCGGCACAGAGGACATGTGGATTTGTTGCTAGATGTGAACCATTTATACTGTGGAATGAAAAGAAATGGAAACAAGCGGTCAGTGAGGAACGAGAAGCGTTCGAGATCATTCAAGGTTGCACATTTTGCTGATTCTGAAATATCTGCAGAATTGGAGTAATAAATGGTGACAGATTGAGAACTTCACTGCGGATGGGAAATGATACAATTTTCAATTTCATTTTTTCAAAAGTGCACTGGTGACCTTCTATAGGATTTTAAACCTATGATTTGAAAGGGATCCAGTCATACTATCAATAAAAAACATTAAAACTCAACATGAAATCAAAATTGAGCTTATTCACTTTCTGAATACCATTGAATATCCTGTTTCACACAAATACTTCAGATTACAGAAGTAAAATGGGTGCCATATTAACTTTAAATTGCAGATATTACAGATAGTGATGTAAATTTGTAAAATAACATAAAAGCTCAAAACTACACTTACTACTCTCAAAAACCCTTCATCTAAAAATAACTATGATGGAAGTGCAAAAGATTGTGTATGTGGCACTCACCAGACAGGCAGAGTGGAACTTCTTTTTGCAAGTACGGCAGGCTTTCTTTGGCAGCGAGTAATTGGATCCGTGAATGACAGAGAAGCAGATCATACAGTCCTCCACCCCCTCAAAACGCTTGTCAACATTGTTCTTCCACAGCGACAGACCTTCCAGAATACTGCCATTCTACCAAATATATCATCTAAATTAGTCCGGCTATTTTTAGTTATTCATATTAAAAAAAAAGAAAATCACACAGAGCATTTAACTATTACTTTAATAAACCAGTCCAACTGGTCCAACTCCAACATAAACAGACGAGACAACATTAACATCAGTCCCAAAAAGTGTTCAAATCTAAAAAGAAAAAAAAAGTATGAATATCACTGCATTTGATTTTTTTTTAAATCAACCCGAGGAACCCAGTAGCAATTTTTAACAACAGAGATCAGATTTCAAGCAAAACATTTCATATCTCAAATTACCCCAATTCCACTATTATTATTCTAAATCCACTAAAAATGACTTTGGGACTTTGGTTAAAGCAACAATGACCCAAAAAATGAAGTTAGTTCTGACAAAAGCTATTGCATCATTTGTTTCCAGATGCCACTTGGTTTGATATTTTTTTTATCTAATACAATAAAATAAATTTTTATATGTGGCTTAAGTGACCAAATACTTTATATTTAGTTTCTCTGTAACAGCTTGTGTTATGCCTTGTATTACGTGTTTTAAAGGCAGTTTAAAGACTTACAAAAACAAGTTTTAAAATTAGGAAACTGAAAATATAATTTTGCAAGAAGTAAAAATATTTAGAAAAAATATATACAGTGGTGTGAAAAGGTTTTTACCCCTTCCTGTTTTTTTAAATTTTTTTGCATATTTGTCACACTTAAAAGATTCAGATCATCAAACTAATTTTAATATTACACAAAGATAATGCAAGTAAATACAAAATGCAGTTTTTAAATGATGATTTCATTTATTAAGGGAAAAAAGCTGTCCAAACCTACCTGGCCCTACGTGAAGAAGTAATTGCCCCCTCCTCTTAAATCATGAAAGAACTGCAATTAACCACATTATTTTAGAAAGCTGAGTTAAATTTCACCAGCCACACCCAGGCCTGATTACTGCCAGACCTGTTGAATCAAGAAATCACTTAAATAGAACCTGTCTGACAAAATAGTGAAGCATGCTTAAATAGCAACACACTACGCCACGATCTAAAGAAATTCAAGAACAGATGAGAAACAAAACAGTTGACATGTATCAGTCTGGAAAGGATTATAAAGCCATTTCTAAGGCTTTGGGACTCCAGCGAACCATGGTCAGAGCCATTATCCACAAATTGAGAAAACTTGGAACAATGGTGAACCTTCCCAGGAGTTGCCGGCCAACCAAAATTACTCACAGAGCACAACGACGACTCATCCAAGAGGTCACAAAAGACCCCACAACAATATCAAAAGAACTGCAGGCCTCACTTGCCTCAATTAAGGTTAGTGTTCATGATTCAACAATAAGAAAGAGACTGGGCAAAAACGGCATCCATGGGAGAGTTACAAGGCAAAAGCCATTGCTGATCAAAAAGAACACACAGGCTCGTCTCTCATTTGCCAAAAAATATCTTGATTATCCCCAAGAATTTTGGGCAAATATTCTGTGGACTGATGAGACAAAAGTTGAACTTTTTTGGAAGGTGTGTGTCCCGTTACATCTGGCGTAAAACCAACACAGCATTTCATAAAAAGAACATCATACCAACAGTCAAACATGGTGGTGGTAGTGTGATGGTCTGGGGCTGCTTTGCAGCTTCAGGGCCTGGACGACTTGCCATAATTGAGGAACCTTGAATTCTGCTCTCTATCAGAAAATCCTAAAGGAGAATGTCCTGCCACCGTTGGTGACCCCACCCCCCCCTCAAGCTCAAGCGTACTTTGGTTATGTAGCAGGACAATGATCCCAAACACACCAGCAAGTCCACCTTTGAATGGCTCAAGAAAAACTAAATTAAGGTTTTGGAGTGGCCAAATCAAAGTCCGGACTTAAATCCGATTGAGATGCTTAAACAGTCCATTCATGCTCGAAAACCCTCCAATGTGGCTGAATTAAAACAATTCTGCAAATTCCTCCACAGCGATATGAAAGACTCATTGCCAGTTATCGCAAACACTTGATTGCAGTTGTTGCTGCAAAGCGTGGCACAACCAGTTATTAGATTTAGGGGGCTTTTAGATTCCTAATTATTTTTTCACGTAGGGCCATGTAGGTTTTGACAGCTTTTTTCCCTTAATAAAAGAACTCATCATTTAAAAACTGCATTTTGCATTTACTTGCATTATCTTTGTGTAATATTAAAATTATTTTGATCTGAATCATTCAAGTGTGACAAATACGCAAAAATAAAAAAAACAGGAAGGGGGCAAAAACCTTTTCACACCACTGTATATCTAAATTGCTTAAATGTTCAGTAAGACTTTTTTAAAGAATGTAAAACTTTTTTTCAGCAAGGATGAAAATTAAAACTACATTAATTAATTATTACATTACATTCTTTTTTTTTTTTTTTAAATGCTGTTCTTTTGAAATTTCTATTCATTAAATAATCCTAAAAATATATATCATTCACACTATCTACAAAAATATTAAGCAGAACAACTTTTTTCAACATTGATAATAATGAGAAATTTTCTCGAGCAGCAAATCAGCATACTGAAGGCTCATGTGACACTGAAGACTGGGGTAAAGATGCTGAAAATTCAGCTTTACATCACAGCAATCATTTTAAAATATATTGAAATAGAGAAGAGTTATTTTAATTTCTTAAGAGACTTTCAAGCTTACCGACCACAAACCTTTGAACAGTAGTGTATAGTTTTTTTCCTAACTTAAATTTTTTTTTCTTAAAATAAATGTTACTGCATTTATCTAAAAAAAAAGTTTAGACTGAGAACATTTCTACTTCCTGTTCTACACACCTGGTGTGTGAGGTACGTGCTGAGCTGAAGCATCCAATTGCGCCACTGCTGAACAGCCACGCCCACTCTCCGCCCACTCTCCACTGAGATAGAGCCGAGCGGATAATTCTGAGGCAGCTGAATCACCAGCTCTATGAAGATATCGTCGACTGAATAAGTCGCGATCACCTCCCGCGTGGCAGACCGTGCTTTCACCTGGGAAAAAAAAAACATCCCATTACAGTTCATCAAACCACATAAGCACAGAGCACTTTCTTTCACTTAAACTTTCCACCACGGCTCACCATCATGTTCTCAAAAGTCTGGGTGCTGGACTGTACAGATGCGATCTCCTGCGCAGACAAAACGCCGCTGACATACTTGCTGGTGAATTTATCCACCGTGCTGAAGACACGTTTCTCTTGGCTGTTCCACCACAGACGCACCATTGCAGGCAAGTCCTTCAACGCACCATAGTACACTGAGCAGGCCAGATGGGGAAGCTCAAACTGCAGACCATCAGTTTCTAGAAAACACACACACACCTAATGAGATGACCTCAGATAAGAGAGAAATACATAAATGTTACAAATCATTGGTTGTCAACTGATGGGCCAAAGATCTGTTCTGATCAGGTCACGGGTAGCAGGTAGTGTTGGTAATACTAACGGTTAACTATTAAACTATTACATTTTATATTAAAACTATTACATTTTCAGCAATTAAGCTGAAATAAAATAAATACTTAAAATAAAAAAAACTTAAAAGTTTAATTTTTTTTAAAGATCATTATTTTGTGTATTTGGTGTACCAGAATATGTTGACATGCTTTAATGTTCAAAATTTTTTTCAAATACTGTACATTATTGTTAGTCCTCTATGCCCCGCCTCTCTCAACGCTTCGTTTTCTACAAAGTCCCTTCTTCTGACAAGCGCAGTCTGCTCTGATTGGCCAGCTGACCCAGTGCATTGTGAACACCGCAAGCACTCGTCGGAAATATAACGCCCCTTTCTTTCAAAATAAATGTAAAGACAGAGCCCGAAAGGGGAACAGAGTCGCGTGACAGACACAGTGATGAAGCTGGTATGTGTTTGCAGTACACAAGCCACGGTTAAAACAGCTGACTCCACTGTGATGTGACACACAGCTCTGTTTCCATCTGATTCAGATCACAGTCTCTGCTCCGGTGGCAGCCATGTTTTTCTGTGTCTGCCCATCTCTATCATCAGCTTGTGTCCGCTGAGTCTGTATCTGGTCAACGTGCTTCTCAGTTTCTTATCTGACACTGTGTACAGATACTCTGCCATACTGTACTCTCTGTTTAGGGCCAAATAGCATTGCACTTTACTCTGTTTTTGTGTTTGGGTTTGCCAGTGAGTGATGTAGTTCTGTTTGATCTGTGCAGTAATCTGACTGATTCTGATGTTGTGATTCAGAGCAGCAGTAGATGTTAGTGAAGCATCAGGACTGAAGCTCTGGATCAGCTGAGGGAGGGGCTTGCTTTCTTTGCTCATCTCTTGGTATTGCAGGGCTTTATAATGATATGATTGGGGGTCGCTGAGCTTCAGATGTTTCCAGAATTTAATTGCCCTTTTTTGTATCTTTATGATTAGAGGATATTTGCCTAATTCTGCCCTGCATGCGTTATTTGTTGTGTGCCGGTGCACGTGTAGTATATTTTTACAGAGTTCTGCATGCAGGGTCTCAATCGGATGTTTTTCCCATTTGGTGAAATCTTGATTGGGATTTGTCAGTGGACCCCACACCTCACTGCCATAGAGGGCAATGGGCTCAATTACTGATTCTAATATTTTCAGCCAAATTCTAATAGGGATCTCTATAGGACATTGCCGTTTGATGGCGTAGAAGGCCCTGCGTGCTTTATCTCTCAGTTCATTCACAGCATGATTAAAGTTTCCCGTGGATGTGATTTTCAAACCCAGGTAGTTATAGTGTGATGTGTGTGTTATCTGCTTAGTGCCTAATGTAAATGTGTGTTGTGTTCCCTGGGATCTGGATCTTTTCTGAAAGATCATAATTCTGGTTTTCTTCAGGTTGACTGTCAGAGCCCAGGTCTGGCAGTATTGCTCTAGCAGGTCCAGGTTCTGCTGTAAAGCGTGTTGAGTGGGAGACAGCAGAACCAGATCGTCTGCATACAGCAGGCATCTGATCTGTGAGTTGTGTAGGGTGAGGCCAGGGGCTGCAGATCACTCCAGACTGCTCGCCAGTTCATTGACGTAGATGTTAAATAGCATTGGGCTTAAGCAGCAGCCCTGTCTCACTCCACGCTCCTGGGAAAGATACCTCGTACGTTTGGTGCTGATTTTTACGCCACATTTACTTTCAGTGTACATTGATTTGATAAGGTCATAGGTTTTACCTCCTATGCCACTTTCAGTACGTTTGTAGAATAGTCCTTGGTGCCAAATTGAGTCAAAAGCTTTTTTAAAGTCAATAAAGCATGCATATATTTGACCTTTATCTTGGTTAACATGTTTTTCAATTAGAGTATGTAATGTATAGATGTGGTCAGATGTACGGTAATTTGGTAAAAATCAGATTTGGCTTCTGCTCAGTACATTGTGTGTGGTGATGAAGTCTAATAGTCGAGCATTTATTATGCTACAGAATAACTTTCCCAGGTTGCTGCTCACACAGATGCCTCTGTAGTTGTTAGGATCAAATTTATCTCCGTTTTTAAAGATTGGTGTTATCAAGCCTTGATTCCAGATGTCAGGGAAGTAACCTACACTCAGAAGCACATTGAATAGTTTTAGAATGGCCGATTGGAATTTACTGCTGGTGTGTTTTATCATTTCGTTTAATATCCCATCAGGTCCAGATGCTTTTTTGAGTTGGAGGTTTTTGATTTTTTCTTTAAGTTCTTTATCAGTTATTGGGAAATCTCTCTCTCTCTCTCTCTCTCTCTCACACACACACACACACACACACACACACACACAACACACGATGCGCAAAACTCCGCATTTGAACAGTCAATAGCAAATACCTAGAAACACACAGCGTCTCCCTGACATGGCTGCTTCACACTAACTGCGGTTACTGAAACCACGCCTTCTTTCTTTGTGTGCACATTTGGGTGGCTTTATGCTAATATTTCCACATAGTGAGTTAGATATGTGGGGGTGTGTTAGAACGGGCTGTTTTAGGTGGGTGTGGCAGAGTCTTAACTTTGATCAAGAGTATTTCTTTGGTTTTGAGACTTTAGTCTTTGCAACTTCAGGGATCTTATCTATGCCCAATCAGCTTGTAACACTCCAAAGAGAAAGGAAAACTTTAAATTGCATCATATGACCCCTTTAATTATTATTATTATAGCAAAACAGAAATATAAAAAAAGATGACAAAAGCACAAAAAAATTGCTAAAACTTTAAAAATGGAAATATAAAAAAAAAATCCATCTAAACAAACTACAAAAAAGTTTTAGTAAAAATTATTAATAATATTGCATATTGTTGGGTCTATGCAGGTTGTAATAATGTTAATTGTATGTTAAAATGTTCTGAAATATCTGAAATGTTAATGAAATGTTCATTTTAATGCCTGATTTTAGCAAGATGTTTATTTTCAATAAGTCGTTTTTGTAGTGTGTTCAATCCTGTGGTGAGAATCACAGTTCTAAATGATCTGCAACATACTCCGGGGGGCGAGATACAAACTCTCAGTGAAGAAGGTTTTGGGTTCTTTGCTCGAGGGTTCTGCTGGTTGTCCAGGCACTGATGGGTTCTCTGGCATCAGACGGAACAGGTGGAGCAGGAGTTTATGAAGAGAACGAGTCTTTTTCAAGTGCAAAGAGTACTGAGCTCGCAGCTGAAAAACAAAAACAGACGTTTTCGTAACGTAAAAGAAATGTCATGTTGCTTGCATTGCAAATAAGTACTGTGGCCTTTTTTACGTTCACTCAAAATCATAAAGAGCTGTGGAGATGAAAACTGTGACATTATCACTCAATATTTCTGTCACAATGAGACTGACACATCTGACAGATCATTTAACCTCTAGAATGTCTCTGTTACAAGTCTATCAAAAAAGATGAGACTAGAGGTTAGGGCTGGGACAATAAATCGATGCATCGCGATTCGTGGATTCTGAGCTTAGTTTTTAACAGCAGATGGCACTCTAGGCTAGTTTTTAACCGCACACTCAAATGCTCACGAAGAAGAGCGCTTGTGCATTCGGCTGAGTAATGGAAGTGTTTAAATGCACTTGCACATCGGCTTTTATGCTTTTATGATGCGAGATTAATGTAAACACAGCCCACTGTGAACATCCTTGTAATTCGCTTCATCCTTTTCGAACTTTATGAATGATTATTTTAGGTTAAAGTGGTGCGTGTGTAAGGAACTGGAAGCAAGCAGAATATGGCTATTTCTAAAGCACGCAGTGCCATCTGCTGTTAAAAACTAAGCTCAGAATCGATTCAAGAGAGAATCGCGATGCCTTCGGAAAATCTCAGAATCGATGCAGAATCATTTCTCGATTTGCGATGAATCGATTTATTGTCCCAGCCCTACTAGAGGTCGACCGGGCCGATTTTTGGCATTTCTGGACCTTGATCATGGTAATTACATTGCTGTCTATGTGAGGGACAGAGAGCTCTCAGAATTCATCAAAAATATCTTAATTTGTGTTCCGAAGATGAACGGAGGTCTTACAGGTTTAGAACGACATGAGGGTGAGTAATTAATGACAGAATTTAAATTTTTGGGTGAGCTATCCCTTTAAGTTTTGAGCCATGTATTATACCTTGTACTATCTTGTACCCTGCAATAAACATTTACTTAAAATATCTTTTATGAGATGAAGGGGAAAAAACAAAAACAAAATCGGGCAAACACATCAGCCAAAAAATCTGCATCATATATCGGCCATCGGCTGCCCTGATTTCTAAATATCGGCATCAGCATCGGCCAGAGAAAAACCCATATTGGTCGACCTCTAGATGAGACAATGATTAACAGCTTTCCAGCACATTATGACTGTTTTTTTACTTACATGAGATGAAGAAGCCTTGAAGAAGGTGAAGAGGAGTTTCCAGGCCAGAAGATATCCCAGAATGAAGCAGTGCTCCATACTGAGGGGTTGCACCACTGCAAACTCACCCACTTGCACGCCACCTAGAATATTCTCCAAGAGCTCTTCTGTGGCAGAAAGGATGCTCATCAATGCTGCTGGAGGAGACCTACAGGAAGTGCACACAGTAAGTTCTCTTATAACATAAAATTTTGGGTGAGCCGCAAAACACCAACACAAAAAAAAAAAAACCCAAAAACACCGGACCCAGAAAAAAACAAAAATTTTAATAATCAAATAATCAACAACCATAATCTAATAAAACAAATATCTATTAGACAGATTATTATAAATAATAACATTTCAATTGATATTTTAAATAACACAAACAGTTAAATAAGAGTAAATAATACAATATTTGAATAATTGCCTCGAGGCTAAATGGGTGCCATCAGAAACAGCTGATAAAAGATAAACAGCATACACAAAGTCCTCAAGCTAACATAATCAAAAAGTACTCCACCTGACGCCAGTCCATTAACGTCGGGGTGAAGCGGCATTATTTTAGTAAATAATAAAAAAAACACATAACAATATTAAATTTACACATTAAACAGATTATTTTAAATAACAACATATTTAACTTTGATTTTAAACAAACGTTAAATAGAGTAAATCAATAATTAAATTATGAAAAAATAGATAAATAGTAAGAAAATATGAAAAACTATGAATAACTGAATGAAAACAGTAAAAGGACAGTAAAAACAGAAAGGTCACTGTTACATCATATATGATATAGAAATTATATAAATAAATGTATATACATTTTTCCCCTATTTTTGCTATCATCAATGTATATCCGGTGTTTGTGTTTATGTAGACAAAGAAAAAAATCATTTTATTGCATTAATTTAGTATTTTATATTTTAGATAATACAATTATTAAATAAATAAATAAAAATATAACAATACAAACACAAACAAAGATGGATGGATAGACATCAAAAAAATCTTACCAAATGGAATCTATTTAGCATTAAAGTCCAAAGACTTTTAAGTGCCAGTGTGTGTGAAAGAGTGTCTTTGTGTGTCTTACAAGCATGGTTCTTCTCCATCTTCGTCATCAGATTTAGCGCTGGCACTCTCACTGTCACTCTCTGGCAACAAAGGCATCACCCTGTAAGACACGAACACATCACTCACATTTCTCCTGAGACGATTCCACTTCAGCACTGAAGCTCATTCATAGACTTGTAATGGACATCACACTTCAGCAACAGTACAGAGGAGATCTCAGCTAACCCCGTGGAATATAAAACTGTTTCTCTCCCAGAGGCTTGTTCTCACAATGAAGCATATTTAATTAAACCCAAAGCAGAACGCATTGTGGATTAAACTTCTTCCGTACAATATGACCTTAAGGCTATGCAAAAACCGGCCGTCCCTTGGAGTATTCATTTCAATTACATTTACAATTATGTTCTAGACAGATACTTTCCTACCAAAGCAACTTACAGGAAATTCCATTATAGAGTTTCTGCAGACGCTGCAGAACAGGTAGAAAACAAAGATAATGTCTAGGTGGTAAGACACATGCTGACTTCTTAATGCGGCATTCTACACTTTGCATTTTATTTTCCCCCACAAGTCCAATTATAATGTTAAACAAGTTTTCCTGCACCATGAATAGTTGTAATTTAGTTTAGTATGACCATTTTCTGCCCTTTCACTGACTCTTTAGTATTAAAAAAATTGTTTTTGCTACTGTACCTTTAAAACTTTGTTCATATGTTAATTTGCGTATGGTTACTGATCATGTGAAAGGGCATTTAGAGTATCTACATTATGCAGAACTTTAGGAAAAGTTCTCGCATAAAATAAAATTTGCTGAAAACTTCAACTTTTTGAAGAAATTTCAACAAATTCAACAAACTTCAACAGATTGGAGAAATTTTAAATTACATCGCTTGCTCACCATTTGGATTCTCTATACTGAATGGGTGCCGTCAGAAAAAAAGTGCAAACAGCTGACAAAAACATCATAATAATCCATAAGTAATCCTAATGACTCCAGTCCATCAATTAACATTTTGTGAAGTGAAAAACGACATGTTTGTAAGTAATTTTTAACTTTAAACCCTTGCTTCTGGCTAAAATACAAGTCCTCTATACATATTGTTTTTCCAGAGAAAAAGTAATCTTGTCTGAATTAGGAGAGAAATATGCACAGATCAAGCACCGTTTACAGGCAAAAACAGTCCAAAACAGTGGATTTTGAAGTGAGATTACAACAAGGGAATTTTTTTTTTTCTTTTTTTTTTTAATGGAGGAAGCATTATTGTAGATTATGGACTGCTACTTTGGCCAGAAAATTATGGATTTACTACAAACACAGCTTTTTACGTCATAATTCCTTAATTGATGGACTGGAGGTTTGTGGATTAGTGCAGAGGATCCATTGGTGAGCAATTGATGTAATGCTAAAATTTCAGCAAATTTTCCTTTTTAGGCAACTATTCCTTCAGTAAGTTGTCCATTATATGACCTATTTAAATGTCTACTGTGTGGAGTTAGAGTGAAGTAAAAGTTCACTAAAGCAAGAGAGTCTGTAGCAAGAGAGTCTGTACTTGTGTAGGATGTGGTAGACTGCGAGCTGTAACGGCCGGGCTTTGAAGAGCAGCAGGGGTGAGAGGGTATTCAGCAGGGTCTGGAGGGGCTCTGGCAGACTGCTCCTCTGGTCGGCTACAAACCGAGGAGGGAGTTTATTCTGTGTGAGCAGCTCCACAGGGATGTAGGTAAGAGCCTCCCCCACTGCCCTCAATGCCGGCAGGGGGAACAAAGGGTCATCTGGCTCTGTAAAGTCCACTGAGACAACAGTTTGACATTTCAGTAGTCTGTTAACCACCAGACATCATGTTTCCATTAAACATCAGAAGTATAAATGATACAAGCAGTATAAAATGATTTCTAGGTTAACACTAGGGATGAGTCACAATGCCTATTGGGCAAACATGATTACTAAGTTTGAATGGTTTGTAGATATAGATTTTTTTTGGTTGTTTTGTGTAGTGATGGAGCTTTAATTATGTTTGCAATTTTTTTGCAATGTAAAATGCTACTTTAAAAAGAACTAATTGTTTAATCATATTATTTGCAATTTTACTATGTAATATAATAATATAATAAAAGTGTGTGGTTCAACTGTAGAAACTGTGAATACAATACAATTTATGGTTAAAAACAGTAAAAGAACATTCCCAGTAGCCACTGCATGACATTATGTATAACTGTATAATTACGTTTTATATAAATAATTTTTTACTTTTTATTTTTGCTTCCATTAAAGTGTTTTGTTATTTAGCATGCTTATTGCATTATTTTAGTGCTGTGTAGGGCATTTTGTCTTTGTGTGAATGACACTGTGCACCATCTATATTTGAGTATTGCCCATGTTTTATGGAATGGTCTGGCTTTCTATTTTACCACTTGTATTATGGTGGTTATCAGTGCATTTTAAGGTAAAATGCAGATTTCAGTAGTTCAGGTAGAGTGGTATGTTAACATCATATCATTTAATAAAACATACTGTTAAAAGTTATAAAAAATATAGAGGCATCAATACTCTACCCTGTAATACCTAAAACACTATAACCATATTTTTTAATGTGAATTTCTGAAGACTGGAAATTCAGCTTTACTATCCCATTAATAAATTACATTTTTAAAATATATTAAGATAGAAAACAGTTATTTTAAATTGTAATATTTCACAATATTACTTGTATTTTTGATCAAATACTTGCAACCTTGGGGAGCATAAAGACGTCTTTCAAACCATTAACGACGCAACTTTTGAACAGGGGTGTGATATAAAATCAAAAATAAACTAACAATCATTAAAGGGCTAAAAAGACTAATAAAAATTAAAATGTGGTGTTTATCTGCTTACCCCCAGGGCTTCCAAGATGTAGGTGACTTTGTTTCGTCAGTAGAACACAAACAAAGATTTTTAAAACAAACTGTTGCAGTCTGTCAGTCTTACAATGGCAGTCAATGGGCTCCACGGCTTTGAGAGTAAAAAAAAAAAAAAAAAATTACACCCTCCTGCTGCTCGTGATGATACATTGAGGTCTTATGAAGCGAAACGATCGGTCTGTGCAAGAAAACTGAACAGTATTTATATAACTTTTTACCTCTGATCCACCGCGATGTTTAACTGTCCTGAGCGCGTTCACAACATCCGGCGCGTTTCGTGTCTTAAGACCTCAATGTATCGTCACGAGCAGCAGGGTTTAATTTGGTTTTGTCTGTGTATGCTTTTTTTACTCTTAAAGCTGTGGAGCCTATTGACTGCCATTATATGACAGACAGACTACAACGGTTTGAGTTAAAAATCTTCGTTTGTGTGTCTACTGAAGAAATAAGTCACCTAACAAATCCCTTTTTGTATGCCCTGGGGGTAAAGCAGATTATGGTGAACTATCCCTTTAAACCACAAACCAAACTTAAAGGGATAGTTCTCCCAAAAATGAAAATTTGATGTTTATTTGCTTACCCCCAGGGCATCCAAGATGTCCAAGACGGATCGCAGACTTATAAGTGCATTACCGCCACCTATCTCTCAAATGGACCATTGGGTTTAATTTGGTTTTGTCTGTGTATGCTTTTTTTACTCTTAAAGCCGTGATTCCCATTCACCTTCATTAAAAGACTGACAGACTGCAACAGTTTGTGTTAAAAATCTTAATTTGTGTTCTACTGAAGAAATAAAGTCACCTACATCTTGGATGCCCTGGAGGTAATCAGATAAACATCAAACTCTCCTTTTTGGGTGAACTATCCCTTTAAAAAAGGTTCTTGTTACGGGACTCACCAGGAATCTTAATAAGCAGTGAGAGCAGAAGGTTGTGAATTCCCTCCAAAAAGAATTCCTTCCACTCAGAGTTCAGCTCTGGAGGAAGCTGTTCCTGCACACCAGCAGGGGGCGATGTGAAAAACTCACTCAGCCTTACAATCAGCTCACAGTTTGCACACACAAACAGCTGCACCCAAGGATTCAAGAACATGCTGCTGTTCTCACTGGCAGTCTGTGAAAAACACACAATTACACGTTGCGCTGATTAAAAATGACATTCGCTCAGATTGTCGTCAGTATGCAGCACGGTTCTCAGAGTAGGTGTGATTATTTATAAGATCAGCCATATGTGTAAAGCATCTCAGATCTCATTTACACCTTGTGTTAAAATAAGATCTATTCAAAATGCAGATTTGATTGTGCACTGAGGTGGAAATTTCTGGAAAGGACAGGGGAAAGTGTCGCTGTGAGCCTGTCTACTGCATACAAACTCATCTCACCTCAAGCCATGCCAGCATTGAGCAGAGCAGGAGATCCCAATGAGTGTTTCCCAAGACTGTAGGAGAATGATCCACCATCCAGCACAAGAAACGCATCATTTCTACTGCCAATAAGAGTCCTGCGGTAGAAACTTTTCCAAGTTCACTGCAAATGGACACAAAGTAAAAAAAGAACTTTTTTAATTCAATTTTATTTTATTTAATAATTATAATTAATTGTAATTAAATTAAACATTTTATTAGATTTGTATATACTTTTAATTAACTTAAAAAATTATATTTACAAAGACAGTAAAGAGGGACTACAATTTTTTTTTGTTGATTTTTCTGTTTTTCAGCTTTAAAACATTTTGAAATTTTAAGAAAATGTTTATATATTGTTAGGCATCATTTAAAGATGCTTCACAATCTTGTTCAGTTTTAAATTGTGTTACGATAGCTATAGTTACTTATTATTTATATTTTGTATTTTTATGTTTATGTCCAATAGTAAAGAGGAAAATGACAACCGTTTTGGTGCTTTTCCTCGTTTTCTGCATTATATGTTTGTCTATTGTTTTATGTATTACTTGGACGTTTACATTCTTGATACAGTGAACATTATTCTATTCTATTATAATTATTGTGTATTACTTAACGTGATTTTATATTTTAAATGTTTTATTCCAAAAATATAGTATAGATGGTATAGGAAAAATATTTTGACAATCTGTTTTTCTGCATGAATGTTTTTGTTATGAATGCATTTTGGGCCAAATGGTTATATACTGGTTACATATATTTCCGAGTTGCATCACATTCTTGATGCATTAGCTTGTTATTATAGCAATTATTTTTTATTACAAACTTATTATTAATTTATATTTTACAATGTTTTATATGAAAAATACAGTAATGAGGGAATAGGAAATATTTTATTTTATATTTTATACATATATATATATTAGTGTGTGTGTTGTGTGTGTGTGTGCGAGAGAGAGAGAGAGAGAGAATAGTTTGGTTTCCAAAACGCTATAACTCCATTTTGATTAATGGGAGGAAAATGTGTTTTCTTTACCAAGAATGTGGCAAGATGTAAACCACTATTTTCTGTTTCAAACTTTAACATAGCATCTTTAGGTTATAATAACATAAAACATTTTAATCCAGATTTTGATTTTTAAAGATTTATTATAAAGTTATTGTATTTTTTCTTTCCCAAATGCAATAAATCCATGACACGTTTTTTTTTTCTTTTTCCAAAATGCAATAAATCCATTGAATCAATATAAGTTATTTTTCATATTGAAACTGTTGAAAATACAAAACAAAGTAAGTTGATCCACATATGTATGACAGCCTCTGAATTTGGTCAATACTAATCTTATATACAGGTACTGGACTAAAAATACATTCAATCAGTCATCGCTCCCAAAATGAATTCAGCGGGTCATCTTGTTAATGCTATAAATTAATTACAACAATAAAAGAAAATTTCATCATGAAATTCCAAAATGACATTTCCCTTAACATTCAACTTCCAAAAGTGCATTCATCTTTGCCATGTTACATTCATTAGTTGAATAGTGCTATATGCTGTATTAACAAAAACATTAATGGCATTAATAAAAACACTTACACTGACAAGCTACGCAATATCGCGTTCATAACTGAATGCGACTCATCTGCGATTAAGAACGCGATATTGCAGTGATCTACGGCTCTACGTGTATTAAATGCCGCTCCATCTGAAAGCACGTGATGGAGATTTACTATTAATCACAGAACCGGCTTTACTGATGAGATGCGCATGACAATCACATGCGATTTATCGTGCAGCCCTAAGTTTGTTTGTTGATCACAAAGTACAAAATAGATGAGGAAAACTAGAATGCCAGGTGTATTCAAAGCGCCGCCATTACTGTCTACAGTGTGTGGAATGGTGCGCTGTGATTGGTTGAGCGGATATATCGCATTCTGCAGAAAAGGGAGACTGGCGTTTGTCGCGGTTTGGAAAGAAAGGGAGAAAACATGACAGAATAACTCGGCGGATATCGCATTTTGCGTAAAATTAAAAATTTTTCAATACCGACCAGATACAATACTGATTTTGGCGGAAACTCAATTTTTTTTTAAAATGGCGTTTATCGCGTTTTGGAACCAAACTCTTCATATATACCTTGTAGGTGGTTATATATGAGAGAGAGATAGAGAAGAGAGAATAGAGAAGAGTATAGAGAGCAAGAGATTTTAAATATTTACATTTTTTTTTTATATTTTATGCATTTTTAGTTTACTATTGGAAAGCTACAATGAAGAGGGCAAATAAAAACCTGCATCACCCACTTGAGCATCACGGCTACAGCTCTGGCATAAACATGACTGCCACTGCCGTCTTCCTCATTACAGAGATACACATAGCTGAGGCACAGTCTCACCTGTTGAAGAGGAACCACTCCTCTCTACTGTTCCTCCATTCAGCAATAGTGGCTACGACAGCCAACAAGATCTCATCCTCCACAGCCGTGTCGGCCTGTAGACAGCAGAGCAGCACGGCCAGACAGCCCCGCACACCTACACACACACAACATTATTCTTTCACATCACTTAAGTGAGTGAGATCGGTGTTGCTCAGCCTATACGACTCATCACGTGTGGTGTGTGTATATGATTTGAATCTCACTATCGATGCAGTCCTGCCAGTTAAGGAGCTCTGCGACACACAAGGCGATGAGGGATTCTCTCTCTTCACTGGCTAGAAATGGACACAGCACCAGCACCGTGCTCACACTCCGTTCTGAGAGGGGAAAGAAACTGACACACACAAAAAAGCCATAGAATTAGCAGGACGTCACAACCACCTTGCTGGCTAGGCTGACATTTCTACTAAAGATTTCTATTTCGAGTAAATAAAAGAAACCTGGGGGAAAAAAAGACCAAATGTACAAAATATTAATCAGCTTTTTGGAATTCTGAAGGATCATGTGACACTAAAGACTAGGGTAATGACTACTGAAAATTCTAAAATTTATTTAAATAGAAAACAAGCTATTTAAATTATTCTATCACAATATTATGGTTTTTACTGTATTTTAATCAAATAAATGCAGCCTTCGTGAGCTTTCAAAAACAATAAAACAATCTTAATGACTCCGAATGGTGGTGTATGTTAGCATTTGTTGTGTGTGTGTGTTATGATAGATAGCTTACCTTTCTACATTGCCGTATAAGGCCTTAATGTGGCTTGGTTCCATTTTGCTGTTCTGCATGTATTTTGCCAGCGCTAGCGACCAGAGGGAGCCCTCTTCTTGTGACCTGTGATTAAAAAGGATAAAAGGGTCTATGAATTATACTCATTAAAACAAAATAAAGACATCTATACATAGGCTAGGCCATTACTATTGAAAATGCACATAAATAAATCAATCACATGAATGAGATGACCTTGTGAAAAGTGTGTCAAACAGCGTAGTTTGGATCAGGCTGTCGTTGTGGATTCTCTGCTCTAAACTCCAGGTCTGCAACAGTTTGTGATATTCAGACACCATGGGGGGTGAAAGCTCCATTTCTTCACACCACTGAAGTCCATAGAAAATCTCTGAAACTACATTAAAACAAGTATTGGTGACACTTTATTTGAACTCTATAAAGCCTACTTTATCATATTTGATGCGCATTTGATAAGGCCCCTAAATCAACATGATAAAAAAAAATTACTTTTATAGTAAATAAAAGGCATTTTAGTATAGTTCTTGATACATGATATTTCATTGCATTATATGTTTGTCCCCACAGTAAAAACTACAGAGCTTTGATCATAAAACTAGCATTTAAATCTTAATAAGACATATTGGGAGATATAAAGTGAAAAACTGATATTTGTATGCATTTCATGAAAATAGTACACTGTTATAAAGACTGATTCACATTACACATTATCAGAATATATCCTCCTCTAAAAAAAATCTCTAAATTATCCTTTCAGAACGTGTAATGCATGAGCAAAAATGATTTAACAAATTATTATCTTACAAGATCACTGCTACCAAAAGCTAGATGAATGAATGAGTCTCACCTATGCGTTTGAGATCAGGAATTTCAGAGAAGTCTGCCTCCACCTGCTGGTCATCAGGTGAAGTTGCAGTGAAGATGATTCTGCCCAGTAATGCACTTACACACAGGTGTGCAGACAGCCGGTTAGTCGACAAGTCCATGCAGGGGTATTCACCAGTGACTCTGAGACGACCACACAGTAAAGGGTATTTCACCCACTGCAGAGATGCACAAAGATCATTCATTAAAATTACATATTTTTGCCTTTTTAAAGGGATGGTTCACCCAGAAATGAAAATTCTGTCATTTACAGTTTAAGTCAAAAGTTTAGAATCTGCAAAACAGGGCTCTACAGTGCGACCACTACCGCGTGCGACTATGAAAAAATATGTAGGAGCACCAGTGCGACTGACTCGGACAGCATATTTGTGTTTGCGCTGAGGGGACCCTCAAATGTTTCTACATGTTTTTGCAGCGTTGAGTAATGCATTACAGACATATCTGTTGATTTCTTGAACACAATGTTAATCAGAATCCACTCACTGCTCAAAACACCAGCGTTTTGTTAAGCATTAAGTTGGGCAAGCTTACGAATACTTTCATAAACAAAATGTAGACAATGTAAGAGATTCGTTGTGCAGTGTAGAGAGCTTCATTGAATATAATGTAACTTTGTGAGATCGCAATAAACTAAGATGAGTGACAGCTTTTAATGATTATTAAGGGAGTTTGTAAATGTGTTATTGATTTAATACAACAGTTCAATACAAGAGTTCACATTAAGTGACTTATATGTCTGACTACTCTTGTTAGTACCTTGGATATCAAAGTCCACTAAAGGAGGTAGAGCTTTTTCGCATTTTGGCTCCCAAACTCTGGAATAGCCTTCCTGATAACATTCGGTGGTTCAGACACACTCTCTCTGTTTAAATCTAGATTAAAGACACCTCATCTCTTTGGCCAAGCATTCAAATAATGCATCTCATAATTTTTTTACTGCAGTTATATCTGATCAAATTATTATTTTTTAGTTTGGGTTAAACAAATCATTTTTTGCTTGGTTGGAACAGCAGCTAAGCTAATTATGTTTGTATTTGTTTCTCAGTTTTTTTTTTTGCCACGGAATGTAGGATTTACCAAGCTTCAGTCTGGATCCAGAACACCTGAAAAGAGATGACCCTTCAGAGGACCTCCAGATGATGCCAACCCTGGAACAACATACAAACTACCACATTTTGCTATACGTTTGATTGCATCATAATAATTGCTGTTAATATTATTCATCGTCTGTTTTATTACGTCTTATTTTGATTTTTCCGTTCTGCTGGTTCGTCTTGTCAGAGGAGAACTGGCCCCCCGACTTGAGCCTGGTTTCTCCCAAGATTTTTTTTTTTTCTCCATTCTGTCACCGATGGGAGTTTTGGTTCCTTGCCGCTGTCGCCTCTGGCTTGCTTAGTTGGGGACACTTTATTTCCAGCGTTATCGTTGACATGATTGCAAAGATATTATTTAAACTGAGCTGGATGTTGACATCCCTGAATTCAATGATGCATCTGTCTTTAACTGAAAAATTTGTGTTTTCTATTGTCATTTTGCAATATTGACACACTATTTTCCTAATTAAATGCTGTTCAGTTGCTTTGACACAATCTGTATTGTTAAAAGCGTTATATAAATAAAGGTGACTTGACTATTACACTATTGCCTGATTTTGCTCTATTTCCTCATCAGAAATAGTTTCAAACAAAGTCACAGCTAAGCCGCTGCGGCATCTCCATTCTGACACAGCGGTGTTTCATTAATGAATGAATGTGCGTTTTTAAATGAATCTAGTGAGTCAATGATTCAATTAGCCTACACATTCATAAAGACAGTCACTTGCTTCATTCCTGAATGAATCAGCCGTTCGAATTAATCAGTTGAATGAATGATTCAGTGATTAAAATCAGTGACTTACCGCCACCTGCTTGGCAGTTTGTTTAATTTTTAAAGTATATTTTCAGTTATTTAAATAATTTAATATTACTGTATTCAAAATTTTATATTAAAAACATTTATCTCATCATGAATTTAATTGCACTCATGCCACCTTAGCCTCGTTAAATGTCTGCAAATACACCTACAATCCGCTTTTGTGGTCTTCTATGCCAACTCTGTAGTACTTATTCTTCCTGTTCTACTTGTTCTTAATTCTATTGTTTTAATTAGAAATTTTAAAGAGCTTATGAATATATATTTTTTTACATTTGACATAAAAGATTAAATACTTTTAATTAGTTGAAAATTCCCTGTAAATCACTTTAAGGAGTCAAATATCACCTCGTAATGGGATGGCTAATTTTTGATCAGATTTTTTTATTATTGATCAGAAGGTGCTCCTAAAATTTTGAACGTGCTCCTAAATTTAAGTTAGGACCACAAGTGCTCCTAAAAATAACAGTAAGCGTAGAGCCCTGCAAAATGTTAATTATTTTAACAAAATAAGAGAGATCATATAAATTGCATGTTATTTTTTATTTAGTATTGTCCTGAGTAAGATATTTTACATAAATGATGTTTACATATAGTCCACAAGAGAAATAATAGTTGAATTTATAAAAATGACCCTGTTCAAAATTTTACATACGCTTGATTCTTAATACTTTGTTGTTACCTGGATGATCCACAGCTGTGTGTGTTTTTTTTTTGTGATAGTTTTTCATGAGTCCCTTGTTTGTCCTGAACAGTTAAACTGCCTGCATGCTGTTCTTCAGAAAAATCCTTCAGGTCCCACAAATTCTTTGCTTTTCCAGCATTTGATGCTCCAGAAGGAAAAACGCTGCATTAAGAGCCAGGGGGTTAAGAGCTAATACTATAAATACTATTATTCTCTTACTATATGTAAATTTTCTCACTATTCACATGTCTTTTATGTAAATATCTTACTCAGGACAGTACTAAAAAAATTACATGCATTTTGTGTGATCCCTCTTATTTTGGTAAAATAATTAACATTTTGCAGATTCTGCAAGGTTTATGTAAACTTTTGACTTCAACTGTATTACTCACCCTCATGTCGTTCCAAACCCATAAGACCTTCGTTCATCTTCGCAACACAATTTAAGATATTTTTGATTAAATCTGTGAGTTTTCTGACCCTCTATAGGCAGCAATGGAACTACCGCGTTCAAGGCCCAGAAAGGTTGTAAGGACATCATTAAAATAGTTAACCTTAATTTTATGAAGCTATGAGAAAACATTTTATGTGCAAAGAAAACAAAAATAACAAATTTAATCAATTTCTTCTCTTCCATGTCAGTCTCCGCCGCGCATCCAGGAGTACCATGACATATGTGTGTGCATTCCTCTGCTTGTAAATAATGTGCAGCGCATCCGGGTTCTACGTCAGCACCACACACATGCGGAATGACAGGGAGGAGAAGAAATTGTTGAATAAGTCATTATTTTTGTTTTCTTTTTGTGTTCCAAAGATGAACAAAGGTATTACGGGTTTGGAACAACACGAGGGAGAGTAAATAATAACAGAATTTTCATTATTGGGTGAACTAACCCTTTAAGAGTAACCTTCTTTATACCATTTTAACAAAATATTAAACCAGTGGTTCCTCCCAAAATCTTTTGCCGGCTTGTTTGGCCTGTGTGAATGTGAATGGCTTGAGTACCTGAGGTGGCAGGGCCTGTCTAATGCAACTCCATTCCTCCTCAGTAGGAGTAAGACAGCAGATAAACTGAGACAGGAGACAGCTGGTGTTCTGGGCTGAGGCGATGGTCTGAGCCAGACTTTCCACAGCCTGCACCAGGACCTGCAGACTGACATTAATAACAGAGGAGATTGAGACAAGTTCCCAAACAATTCTTTTAGCTATCCAAATAAAAAAATAAGTAACAGTATTCGGAGAAAGCACATTTATATCTAAGGGCCATGAGACCTTTTGACTGTCAGTGGTATGGTCAGCAGCTGACTTTTAACCCAGAGTCCAATGTTGTGGAGGAGGGTGCCCTTTGTGGCCCCTGCACCCAGGTGAGTGATCAATGACTGAATGCCAGCAGTGTATGCATGCTGTAGCTTCAGGAGAAGAACATCTGCCGGGAAACACCAGACATGCATTTAAAAGCAATAAACACAATTGAGGAGATTTATTTTTTGTGTAATATTGAAAGAAATTGAGAACCACATTCTACATAGACAAATGTTTGAACTTCTTGATGGTTTGGAGAACTGTACCTGAGAGGTGAGTGAAGATTTGGTCCTGTGCACAAAGCTGGAAAACAGTCATAAGCAGCTCCTCGGCAGACGCCAGGAGCAGGCAGCCCTTAACCGAAGAAAAGAAGGTGGCAGTCACATCAGAGATGAAAGTGAGCAGCGGCTCCATGTTCCCAGCGTCTGACATGCCCTTTGCTTCTGACAGGGTGGCGTGAAGCTTGTCAATGATCTGCTTGACATAGGCCTTGCCAATGAGAGGCTCTGCAGAGAGAAGAAAGGGTGAAACAGCATTATTTCCTTAAGCCAACCACTCATTAAGTCATTTGCAACACATAATAATACTCCCATAATAACTTCCATAATGAGACATTCACTATCATTCAAAAGTATGGGGTCCGTAAGATATTTTGTTTTGTTTTGTTGGAGGAAATTCATACTTTTTCAGCAAATTCAGTCAAATTTTGCATTTATGTTTACGAAATTTAATATTTCCCATAATGAGGATTTTGAAGGATCATGTGACACTGAAGGCTGATTTAATGGCTGCTGAAAATTCAGCTTTATGATCCCAGGAATAAGTTAAATTTTTAAATATAATACAATAGAAAACAGTTATTTTAAAATGCAATAACTTTTCACAATAATACTGCTTTTTTTCATTTTTTTGATCAAATAAATGCAGCATTGGATAAACTTTTTTGGAAGAAGACAAGGATCTCACTGGACCAAAACATGCTTCACTGTGATAATGTTTGCTAAGCCAGTATTGCGGTCAGTCACTCATTTTTGTTTCTACCAAGGACTTCCTGCCGAGGAATTTTGGTATTTTATTCCTTCAAATTTGTGATCCAAGAGCTTGTTTTATGAAAGTAAACAGGTCAGTTTTGTCTTTTAGCTGCAATATGCGAGACATCAGGTGGTAGTTTTTGAGTAGTGATGACATGCAGACTTACCATTATTGTGCTGCTGTGACAGAGTGAGGCTGATGAGAGGCCAGCCGTGTGCATGATGAGATGATGAAG
>JADLZN010002550.1:0-36705 GCA_018155175.1 Sinocyclocheilus anophthalmus
GCAAGTATAAAAGCCTTTTCACACCAAAATTGTAATGAATAAGCCTCAGGCTGAAGCAAAAGTAAATTCGCGTTTGTACAGTAGAACGCAGGAGAAGAAACCCTCTTCAGCAATAAAAAAAAACAAAGCAAAATTTTTAGTTTCTCTAAAGTCATTTTTGCTTATTAGTACGGTTGAACTGGATCATCAAAGGTCAGCAGCAAAAACAGTGGAAAATAAAATGGGATTAGATACATTTGTATTATTTAACATTTAATTATTGGCAGTTTGCGTCATATTCTGAGTTGCATTTTTTTTTTATTCATTTTGAGGAATACTGAATTGTTTTTTTGTGAGTGAGATGAATTAATGCATGTTGACATTTAGTCTAGAACTACAGTATCGTCATGTTCACACAGCGCACACAACTCGTCTGCACTTCCGATTTCTCCCAATATTGGGACAGGAGAGCTGTCAGTCAATAATGGGAAAACAAAGTAACTGGCCTTACTTTTTTGAAAAAGTAACTCAGTTATTTTCTTGTAAATTAAAAAAATAATGCGTTACTTTCTAGTTACTTGAAAAAATTAATCTGATTACGTAACTCGCATTACGTGTAATGTGTTACCCCCCAACACTGTTATAATTTCTTAACTGGGTAAAATTCATAGAAACCTATGACTTCCGTCTGCCTTTGTGACAAACATAAACCTCTTAATTCAGAATGCATGTTAAATAGGAGATATAAAAATACACAACTGAAAATTAAAAAAAATGTACAGTACAGATAACATTGATTGTATTGTACATCCTCTTTAAATTATTTGTTTTCCCAGGAGAAGAAGAAAAACAAGTAGAACCAGTTCTAGAAGTGGTGCGTGGGTTTAAACGGGGGAGAGAACTTATGGTTTCAAGTTTATGTTTCAAGCCTGACATGTATAACTTCTTTGTCAGCTATTACAACAGCTGAAAACACATGATCTAAAAAGACCTTGTTCCTCATCGAAATCTTGCTTACAAGAGTGCTCACAGACCGTAAACATGAAACTCAAGCATGGAAAAGTCCACCTACTCCACAAAGATATTTACAATTTTACATACATTTAATCTTGTTACAGATATACAGAAATGGTTTAAATAAGGCTTTCCTTGAAATGGTTGTTTACAATCATCAAACTAGAGTTTATTGACAATATGAGAAAAGACAGCTGAGATGTTATAAGAAATATAACATTACCAAGGTGGTATCCCATTTTCTCAGTGTTTATGTTCATGGAGACACTCCCAGGGTTGAAGAGTTTCATTTGTTTATCTTTGGTTCCATACTGAGGTGCCTAAACAAGGCAAAACATAAAATACAGAGGTGAGAGAACCTCAAAATATATAGATAGGCTATGTATGGTAAAGATGGTAAAGAAGGTGAGATTACATCTAAAATACATGGGATTTTAGATGTAATCTCACCATTAGTTCAGGATTGGACTCATCTGGTCTGGGGACATAGTGAAACTCTGCTTTGTCTTTGCTAGAAACACGCATTGACCTGGATAGTTTTGTCTCCAAAGTGTAGACAACTTTTCCAACTGAGCATTTGAAGGTTGGTGGGAAGTGCCTTTAGGGAAAATAAATGCCTTATGTAAACCTTTACAGCATGCAATAAGTCACCTTTAAAAGGTTGATATATATAATATATATATATATTATATATATAGATAAGAGTCGTTTGGGGCTTAATTTCCAGTTTTATTACTATATTTTATCTTTTAGAAAAAATATATTATATACTTCAATATATTTATAGTACATTTAGCAGTCAAAGCATTTTGTTTTAATTTATTAATAATCAAAGTCAGTGTGGCATAATCAACATGCAAATGGAAGAAAAATCCTTGTTCATTTGCATGTATTCAAGACACAAAGTAGCCTTTTGGCATTTTTGTTTTAGTTTGAATTGTATACATTTTTTAACTATGAAAACACCATGAATACAAAGATTATATATATTTTTTTTAAAAAGGTACATTTAAAACATTGTTCTTATCATTCTTTCCCCCGTAACTTACTGTTGAGGCAACTGAAAGGTGAATGGGTAAACATGACGCCCTGTTGCCACAACAGACGAATCTATGAAAAATCAAATCAAAGATCAGAATATTTTAAGTTTAATTCTCACAGCTCTTTTTGTAATATTCATCTAAAGTCGCGAACAGACTTACACGGCTGTCCTGATGGATCTTTCAGCATTTCATTTCCTACAAGATCAAGTTACAAAACACAATAAAACTGGTTAAATCCACCTGGTTTCTTCAAACTGTAAAACAAAACCTACAGCTGTAGTTCCTCTTACCATTATGTTTATCCTCCCGAACAAAGAATCTCTCAACCGAATAATACTTCTCCTTGTCCGAGTAAACAACCGTGGTTTTTCCGTAATGCTCGCTCCAGCACACCTCTGCTTTCCCTTTGAGCTTCACACTCAACGACTGCATGTGTGTGTTATTCGCTACATCCAGAATGACTTGTCCCGATATAAAATCACCGCTGGTGAAGGTATTGCTCTGATTGATAGGATTGTAAGTAACAGAAATGTTTTTCACAGTGAGGGACATTATGTCTTGTGGTGGCAATATCTGCTTCTGACGTCTGAACTGAATGAAATATCACTTTTTACTCAGGCACGTGACTGCAGGAAACAATCAAGGAAGTATATGGGCTCCCAGCTGTGGGTGGGACATGCTGTGGTTTGAAGCTATTTTTAGCTGAGGTTTACACTCTAAAAGATCCTGGGTTTTGGTAGTGTTACTCAGATCCTGGGTCAGACGTAACCCAGCGGTTGAGTTATTTATCGCGGGGTTTGAGTCTACAGTACAGGCATGGCCAAATATTGGCCGTGAACCATAAATGTTGTGTTTTGCAAAGTTTGCTGCTTGGTGTTCATTCACATTGTTTCTAGGTTATTGTGTAGAGTGATCAGATGCATTTTAAATAATTCTATTGGTCAAAAAATGAACTTAATTCACCATCACATCTTTTAACATTTTTTATCCTGACACAAAATGACCTGCTAGCATTAAACAGGTCTTAAAGTCATACTACTTTAAAAAAAGAACTTTGTTGATATCACTTCGAGTCATGCGCTCGCCTATCAATGGTATGAAAGGAGCACAGCTTTCACTCTCAACCAAACTAGCATTACTAGCCAATCAGAATGTTTTTCTCTTATAAACACGAGATGTGCATAATAGTATCCAAATGCAGAGTCGCAGCCCTAATGAATGGAGAAGTGTGACACGTTGAAAAAGCTGCAAGGCGCAATGTTCAAAGTTGTCCATCTAGCGCATATTTACATAGAAAAACTCATTAAAAAGCACCGGAGCTTTGTAAACATCTCAGAGTATCATGCCATCTCCATAAGAACATATGATTTCCAGAACAAATTTTACACCGTGTGTGGTCATTTCACACTGATCTCTTGAGATGGTAATTTACCATACAGACTGTGTAATGTGTGAAAGTGGCTAACGCGTCCTTTGCATATGTCTAAGTGAATTTTGAATTTTGCATTGGGCAAACTGTCCTTTTCTCAATAGGTTGTAACGTAAACATTTATAACCTTTGCCATTCCAGGAAATGTCTTGATATCTAAATATCCATTTATTGTACCTGCTCGCGATTTAAAATAAACAGTTTCTGATTGCCATGTTCACCAAATATTAAAACTATATACTTGCCAAATATTCAAACGGAATGGTATTTAAACAATCTTTTAATCACGCTGTAAAGGAAACGTCACCGGCCGTTGCGCCCTCTGCCGGTATTTGTTATATACATAGGCGCTCTTCAGTTTGTTAGTTATTATTCAGGTGCGGACTACCCCATTATTCAAAGGTATGCGAACCGTCTTTGGCCCCCCAAAGCAAGGGGCCCCTAAAACTTTTCATAATAGGATATGCGCATTACACGCGAACTTTTGCTGTTTACGGTGTTTATTTCCACGACAACTGTCCGAGTCTGTGGCGCCTGCAGGTGTAAGGCTATACGCACTGTGCGTACCATGAGCGCTCAGATTGATCTGAGATTTGCCCCGCAAACATTTCAGCTGTTATTATAGGCCTGTGTGTCCCGTATTTTTGTCGACTGAACCCATGCCGTTAATTATTAATTTATCAGTCTTTTGCATGCCAAAGTCAATTTCTGCATAGAAATATTACGCCGAATAGAAGCAGAAAATCGTGCTATACGCATTTTCATGAGATCGGGTTAGCCTACAACAATTAATTTGTTGGCTATTTTACAAATGGGAATACAACAAATTCATGACAATGTTTTACATTCAAGCTACCTGTAAAATGTATAGTGAAAAGTACTTTAAAAGCGTCTGGAATGTAATAAAGTAATTTTTAAAGCTGTTTTTAAAGCATTTGCAGCATTGATAAAAAATATAAATAATTAACATATCATACAAAATTGCGTTGCAGCAAATCCTTTCAATTTTAAGGTATTCAGAACAGAGCAACAGAAAAAGCAGCTATACAATTATAGTACAAAGATTTACATATATGCCATTATATTTAGTGTTTTATTTTTTAACTGTACGGAATTATAAAATAAAACGCAAATTATAATTGGGCCTTCCATCAATTATAGTGATGAAAAAATGACTCGCCATCTCCTAATTGGATGTGCCTTTAGAGAGAAATGCAGGGATTATATAATGAAAGAGTTTCTATTTATTGGAGTCTGATTTTCGATTTGAATATATCTCATATTTAAACGTCGTAATTTAAGAACTAATTATTATATGTTTACAGTCTAGTTTAGTGTTCTCATTTGTGAAGCGCTCCTGTTCAGGACGAGATGGCAGAAAGAGCATCATGTTTTTTTTTCTTTATTTTATAAAAGCACAACGGTTTGTTGATATTGTGAGTGCACACAAATAAAACTAGACCCTTTACAGTTTAGAATGATGTATTACTCTTACCTTTATGAGCAAAAATGACTGCGTATTTTAAGTTGTTTCCACTGTTAGAAAAAAATGCAAGTGATCGCACTGGCGCCTCCGTGTCTTGCAGAGCGCGCTTCAGCTTTCACTCCTCCGCAAACGATTGGATATGCATATTTATATAGGTTAAACATTTAAACTAACATTGTGATATACTTGAACTGTTTTATATATAGATTTTATTTTAGGCAAGTCCTGATGATTTGAAAAGGCTAAATTGATCAAACAAGCTATAGCTGTAATGACATTCACTGTCCTTCTGCTGGCCTTTACTTAAAAAACAAACAAAATCTACTACTTTTAATAACCAAAAAATACTCCAAATGTTTTTCTAAATTAACTTTATAAAAAACAAAATGAAATATAATCACTTTGGCATTACATACAACACTGAACTATTTTAATAGCTGAAACTGTAGTATAAGCTTTTTTTGGGAAAAGGGGAAAAAAGGCCTATATTTGAGACCCGTGCATTGCTCTAATCCACTTCATCCAACGTTGTTTTGTTCTCATCTGTGAGCATGCTCTTGATATATGTATTTTAGGTGTGTAAATTTATAATTGTCATATATTTTCATTATTGTTTCAGTTTTATTTAAATTTGTAGTTAAAACAACTAAAAATAAATGTATTTTAAAGTTTAGAATTAGACAGCCTTTGCACACAGGCTTAAGCTGAAAACAACAAAATGGAACCTCAAGGTTGATCTAGGAAAATGTGTGCAAATGTATAGGGCACCATTCCTATATTTTGCCTGGGGCCCCCACTTCACTAAATCCGCCCCCTGTCAGATGTTTAGGCATATTACATTATGTATTTTAACAGTGCTGTTCAATACAACCATGTAATTACTTGGTTTTGATACTTTATTTGAACCAATTATGATTGCCTCATCGTTAGTTTATATATAAATAGTCATACTAAAGCCTGGTTTGCACTGGTCTATTTGTTACTAAAAATATCAGATTACTCAATTGTCAAAATAATCTGTAGATTACTTGATTACCAAAATAATCATTAGTTACAGCCCTAGATTAGTTAAAATATTGCAAAATACAACTGCATTGTTTTACTTTTTGTAATTAAAAGACAAATATTTTGTCATTGAAAATTTCTTAAAAATAGTATTAAAATATTGTCTCGTTCTAGTGAACCAAGTATCTGTATTTTGTCTCATCTCGTGAGCTAAGTGTATTGTTACACCCCTAGTGTTGATAAGCAGTGATGTAGCTCATAATTTTCCATGTGTATGATATAGCTTTCATTCTTCAGTTCAACCATATATTCATGAAAAAAAAACTGTTTGAATAAGGGAAGCAATAACTTTGCCATAGTATCCTTTCAAATGTTAAAGTTACCACATTCATTGCATTCTTTGCATGTTCTTGCCCCGTACCCTCCCTCCACCCCAGCACCCCCGGAATAAAGTTCCTTCTCCGTAATTTGTTGTTGCTTTGACAAACCCCCGTGAGTAAAGGTTAGTTCACCCCGAACCCATGACATTAGCCCATAAATTACTCACGCCTCAAGTCACCTAGTGTCATAGACTTTCTTCTTTTCAGACAACCAGTCGAGTGTCTTATATAACAAATTGTAATTATTTGATCTCTTTCAAGCTGTTTTTTCTGCCACTCAAACGGGTGTTGCAGCTTCAGGTCAAAAGAGGTAAATAAAAAGCGCCCATTGATCCGTAACAAAAAAAAGTGTCTCACACGCTCCGGCGGGGTGAACAAAGCCGTTGCCTGTTAGCTAATCGAATGTGTTTATCCCGATTCAAACTTAATAATCACTTTAATGTAGTTTGTGCCAACAGTTGTACATGGAAGCAGACAGTATACTCAGACAGTATTCAAGTAGCTGCAGTTGCTGTGTCAACGTGACATTTTGTCTCTAACCTGTAATGCTGTTGTCAATCCCAAAAACTGACAGTGTGTGAACATAGACTTTAAAATGAACCCAAAATGTGTTCCGTCCTATATTTACCAAGCACTTGGGTTAAAAATAACCCAAATTGGGTTGTTTTTAACTCAGTGTTTTTAGAGTGTATATTTCCATTTGGGCCTGGTGAACATGAGATGAATCAGATCAAAAAACCAAGCCAGATCTCAGAGATGGGATTGTGGGCACAGATCTGAGGAATGCTACAAAAATTATGCTGCATCAAGACCCCAAAAGCACAGTGGCCTCTAAAAAACTGTGTTTTAGAATTTGTCCACTAGATGGCAGCACACTACATGTGAACAAACTAGTTGAACTAGTCTAATGATACAATTATTTACAATTAAATAATACAGTTAAATAATAATACAATTTAGTATAATAAATAAAAGAACACCTTTTTAAAATTTCTTGTAAATTCTGGAAGGCTTTATTCTTATTTATTTATTTATTTTGAAGAAGAAGAAAACACAGATGCTGTTCTTTGAACGTGTCAAGCCTTTGTGATAAGTCCCAATAAAAATGTGAAAACTTGCCCTGACCTGACATTTGTAGTGTGAATGTATTGGGTTTTTGACCCTGAACCTTTATGACAATAAATTATTATTTTATAAAAAAAAATGATTTTTACAATAGCAACAGTTATCAGGTCTTAATAAAGAGTCACTTACTCTTACAGGGAAAAAAAATGACAATAACATGTTAATGTGTGTGTTCCAGCTCCTCTGACCTGTTAACATTCAGACTTTTTAATTTTGTTTTTATAATCTATAATTTAGTTACTATCAACTGGCTTTCCCACCTTACAACTGTGAGCAAACACATCTACATGCGTTTATATTGTAAAATTTATTAGAATAACCTTTTTGTCCACATGTACAGACAGAAGTATATTATACTGTAATATCTACTGTGTATTATAAGTGTGGTGGTGTGTGTTTGTGTGTATGTAAATGGGTGTGTCTGACAACCCCATGCCCAAAAAAGTTGGACATTTTGTTAAATTCAATCAAGCAAGATTTTCTTAATTTCATCACAAGTAACGCAAGAAAGTTTTCCAAAGCGTTTTCACTGACGCAACTTAAATTTATTTTGAATAATAAATAATATAATAGTAAGAATGATACTAGTGCAAACAAATGGTTTTTTATGTTAATGGCTGCAACACACTCCAAAAAAGTTATGACAAAGGCAAAAACAAAAGTGAAAAGGTTATAGAAGATCCAAATGAATAGTTATTTATAGATCCAAATTAAACTGTTTTGAAAGGTGACTTGGTAATGGGTCAGGGTATCATGTTTATGTATAAAAGTAGCATCTCAGTCTTTGCAAGCAAAGCTGGATCATTGCTCATCACTTTGTGCCAAATTTCATGAGAGGAGTGTCAAACAAATCAAAAATCACATTTCTCAAAGCAAAATCGTAAAGAATTTAGGTCTTTCACCAATACCATACATAATTTTGTGAAAAGATTCAGGGAATCCAGAGAAATCTCAGTCTGTGTGGGGCAAGGCAAGTTGGGCAAGGCAAGGCAAGTTGAATGTGCATGACCTTTGAGCCCTCAGATGGCATTGCATAAGAAACTGTCATCCTGCGGTGTTAAATATAGCCACATGGGCTCAGGAGTACTTCGCAAAACCGCTGTCACTTAACACTGTCTGCTGCTGCATCTGTAAATGCAACTTGAATCTCTGTTACTCAAGGAGAAAGCTATACATCAATTCTATGTAGTGATGCCGCAAGGTAATTTTCTCTGGTTGTCAGGAAGTATAATAGCTCTATTGACCTCTCAGAATTCCAAAAACATCAACAGTGGTCTAATTGTCTTGCGTATATATGACCTTCTCCTACAGATGAGCTCCCAGTGCCCTGAATCTTCGCTTACTCAATAACTTGGTTTCTCTTTCGTGTGAGAAATATAGTCCAAACCACGCGTCTGGTGCACAGAGATTAAGTCTCTCGCAGGCACAAAGTGGCAGACCCAAAAAAACGAAAGAAAACAACTCCAAACTTTATCATGACAATGCAAAAGCAACTCTTTCAATGATAGGGAGAACAGCAAGAGGCAAATGGGTTACTGGCATTTTGTACAAGGCATGAGACATGGGGCATATAAAAAAACGATTTTTGAATTGTACAGAGACATTTACTGCCATCAAGATGACATCTTTCACAGGAAGTCCATGGTTATTAGATCAAGACAACACCAGGTCTCATTCTGCATGTGCTACAACAGCGTGGTTTCATAGACAGAGTGAATGTGCTAGACTCCATATCTGTCTCCTTTTGAAAGTGTATGACCAGTCATGAAAAGGAGAATCAGACAACGGCTATCACAGACTGCTGAGCATCTGAAGTCCTGTATGAAGCGAGATTGGACAAAAATTTTGCTTTCAAAACTTTAACAATTAGAATCCCCAATTCCCAAATGATAAAACTTTGTAATTAAAAGGAAAGTTGATCTTACACAGTCTTAAACATGCCTCGGTCCCAACTTTTTTAGAGTGTGTTGCAGCCATCAAAATAAAAATGTGTTTATATTTACAAAATACAATTAAGTTGGTCAGTGAAAACATTGGACTATTTTTTATTTGTACTTTAGTCAATTAAATAAAGGTTAAAGAGAATGAACACATAACATATTTTTTTATTTTTAAGGCATTCCACACAACGTCCCAACTTTTCTGGAATTGGGGATGTGTGTGTGTGTGTGTATATATATATACATGAGAACACACACACAAACATTATGTACTTATTTTATGTCTGTCTCACTGGTAAATTACCTGACAGGATAGAATAAAATAGATTGGATAACCACTTAGAGTGGTAGGTACATTTAACATATACGTTTGTGCATCAGCACTAAGCTATGATAATTTGCAAGTGTTAAATTAAATTTTAAATAAATAAATTTGGCCACTTAAACGCTCACACAGGTTTGTGTGTGTGTGTGTGTGTGTGTGTGTGTGATTAACATCTTGGTGACTCTGAAACCATATTTTGGAAAAGAAGAAAAAAAAATTCAACATAGTAATCTTGGTCTGTACTGTATATAATGTGGATTGTTTTGGAATTGGTCACTATGGCAGCACGCTACATGTGTACCAGGGGTGTCAAACATAATTCCTGGAGGGCCAGAGCTGTGTAGAGCTTAGATTCAACCCTAATTAAACACACACCTGATCCAACTAATCAAGTCCTTCAGGCTTATTTGAAAACTACATGGTGTGTGTGTTGGAGCAGGGTTGGAACACAACTCTGCAGGGCTCCGGCCCTCCAGGAGTTTGACACCCCTGACTGTGTACCATCTAGTGTACCTTACTTGCATTAATAAATTTTTTATACTAACCAACAACACGCACATAATCTGTTTAAGATGCTTAGACATCCGAGAAGCTATGCAAGGAGTTGAAATCCACAGCAATATAATGATTCTCAGTGTTAAGTAGTTTGTTGCAGTCTATATTCTGGCTGAGTCTTTTCATCTACTTCCACTGGGAAACTGTTTAAAAAGCAATCACTTGTTTTTTTTGTTAGTTTCTTTTTCTTAGTACAAATGGACATTTTGTGTAGCCTATGTGCTCTTAAGGTCTCTAAACTATATGGAATTAAAGGGGTCATATGACATTGCTAAAAAGAACATTATTTTGTGTATTTGGTGTAATGCAATGTGTTTATGCGGTTTAAGAAAAAACATAATTTTCCACATACTGTACATTATTGTTTCTCCTCTAGATAATTTTTTACGAGCTAGCTGACGAGAAATCCTTTTTTTTTGTGCCAAAATAAAAAAAAAAATGGACTTTAATTCCAAAACAAGAATCCAGCTCGAACGTAAACAGCGTATGGTGTTCTGTGTCAGCTGCGTCACGCCGGATCTGTTTCCTACATTGTTTGGATTTGATCTGAACGAAAACAGTGTCCCTTACAAAAATGTCCTGTGGTAATCCTGTGGTACTGCAGCAGTACAACATAAAATTACCACACAACAAATGAGCAGAGCTAAATATGACAGGATTACCACAGCACTTTCTGTTGTACAGTATCACAAGAATTTACCATTAGATGCTGTATGTGGTTTTTCTGTTGTTTTTGTGTGGTAATAACAACACATCTGAACAGAGCTAAATATGACAGGATTACCATAAAACTTTCTATTTACCAAGAATTTACTACAATAATCTGTGGCATTTTTTGTTGGTTTTGTGTGGCATTTCCAAAATAGTGACATAACCGGCAGAGATATAATGCTGTAGGATAGTATAAATTACAGTAATGTGATCTTTTGAAGGCTAGACTTACATAATAAAAAATATTTTAATAATATTATATTATATTATTATATCTATAAAATAAAAATATTTGAACAGTTAATGACAGTTTGGCATTTTATCATACATTAATTCAGATCTTATAGTAGCTACTATAATATCTGAATTAATGAATGATAAAATGCCAAGCTGTCATCAACTGTTAAAATATTTTACAATAAAAATAAGCAGAAGCAAAGGTAATTATGATATGACAGGATTACCACAGCAGGTTTTGTTGTACGCTATCACAGGAATTTACCATTAGATGCCATATGCGTTTTTTTCTTTCTGTTGTTTTATGTGTGGTATTACCAATGTATTGGAGCAGAGCTAATTATGACAGGATTGCACAGCACTTTCTGTATGACAAATATGCACTGTAACAAATACAATCTGTGGTAATTCGTGTGTGTGTGTGGTATTTCAAAAACAATGACCTTGACATAAATAATGTGATACTATAATAAATCTGAATTTAATACACAATTAAAAAAATGCTGAGCCATTATGCAATTCATGACAAATGTTTTCAATGCCTATATAACAATAACAGCAATAGCTATAATGTAATGCTAACACTGACAACATTTCTTTGAAGACATCCTGAAATATAGGCCTAGTTAGCATGCATTAACTATACTACAGTCAGTTATTATACATAAAAGGTCAAATATTACACACAAAAAAAAATATTGTACACACCATGCCAGGGTTCACAGGCATCTATTTTAGACCTTTCAGTTCCTTAGTCAGATTCTACTGTGTTCACAATTGGAACAACAAATAAACCATCTTTGCATGAAATCAAAAAGCACTTTCTTTTCAGGTCTTTTGCAAATTTAGCTCTAATTTCATTTCCAAAGGAAACTCTGTGTGTAAAACCTACAGAACTGAAGCCAATCTGAGCATCTCTGAAAAATATATGTGAATCAGTGGCGAGGCTTGAATACAGAACCATTAAAGAAGTACTGCAGTCACACTGACAAACCTCTTCACATGTCACACACTTTGGTGAAAGAATGCGTTTTAAAATGCCAAATGTGCCATCACAAAATTCAGCCACACAATTGCATCTCCGGTCTGATGGGGAACTGTTCTCCACTGCAAATAAGTTCTGACCAATTAATACTTTGCTGTGGTAAATGCCTTGGTCAACACCTTTCCCCAGGAGTCGCTTTAAAGCCAGCATATGTTGTACAGGCAACTGTTTCGCTACACCTTTACAGAAAAAGGTGAAGATATCCCTTTTAAAAGATTTCTGTGGGAGAACACTGCTGCAGTTCCAGAGTTTCTCAATGTAGCTGACCACAGTTGGTGATGCGTCATTTGCTGCTTTTAGCATTTTGGGGATTCTTCTCCATAGTAAAAAGGATTTTGCTATTTGGATGGGTACATGCTGAGTTCCATGGAAGAAACCCAGCAATTTCCTGTTGTTGGACTCAAAAGGAAAGGCAGATGCAGCCCAAAGGGGTCCCCAGCTATACACACTGCTGGCTAAATGTGTCAGCTGATGCACATTAAATGAGATGTGCCGTTTGCCATAAAGCGTTTCAGCATATATGACAAACTTTTTCAGCATCAAGTCAGCTTTTTCAATCAGATGTTTTGGCACTCTGGGCTGCAACAGAATGTGGAGAGAAAAGCAGAGAAGGCACCAGTGTTGATAGAATTTTGTGGGGAGTTCACCCATAAGAACAAAAAGAGAATAATACAAGAGGAAAGACTTCCACTCTGTGGCTTTCCAGAACTTTCTTTCTGACAATGAGCGTGGTGCCCGGCTTATCTCCCTTGGAGGTTTCATCTCGAGTAGCCTAGAGTCAAGTATTTTTGTGTGTCTACCAAGGTACCATGGACACTGATTGTATTGTGGATCGAACCATAGAGTGGCCCACTGCCTAACCACACCTAGCAGCACGCAATGCATGTAGTCAGGTACAAAACCTTTCACTATGTTGAACAATGGCAAGAACAAAAGCTGACAAGGACCACGGATACCATTTACGGGAGAACGATTTGCAGCAATAGCATCATCTTCCCACTTTTCTTGTGACCTCGGCTCAGGCTCAGGGACACTGTATGGATATACACGCACCAACCCAGCTCCTTTCTCAACCATTTCGCCAGGATGGAGACACCAGTCACAACCAAATTTACCATTAAACTGAATGGAATTTTTCAGCCTGGGCCGTGCAGCTGCATCACAAGCACTAGTGAGTAAAAATGCTCGGGAGGTAGCAGGTGTATTTGTGACAGGATTTTGCCAGGTAAAGCCCTGTGTGGAAAGCATCTTGGCTTCCTCAATAACAGGAGTGAACATTGTAGTCATATTTGGTGATGACCGTCCAAACCATAATGCCATGCAAAGAACATGTTTTTTTCGGCTTTCAGATGGCAGTTCATTGACAACACATTGCAAAGGCCAGATAGAATACCCTGATGATTCAAAAACTGGAACACCATCACAGTTCCAAAGAAGAGTTAGATCTGTCTCACTTATGTTGTTTTCGATCATTGTTTGCCGCATTTCACTACCATCGAAAATGTCAGAGACTGCATCATCACTGTAACAGTGGGACCTTCCGAGTTTTGAGAAAAGTTCAGAATTTTCTAAGAGGTCTCTTAGTTGTGATGCCAGTGGTAAATAGATAAAGAAGTTTCCATTTTTTTTGCAAGTAGTCAAATCATACTTGAATTGGCAGTCAGTATTCCTACACACACCCTCCTCAGATTCTCCAATATACTCAGTGCAAGATGGACAATAGAAATGCAGTTCCATTTCACCATGCACACTTTTTAGAGTTTGCTCAAATAGGTAGCGAGTATGGGGTGCAACACCAGGCATCAATGTATTCAGAAGAGTAAGGAGATCTTGAAGAGCTGCTCCTGTAATCTTGTGGCGGAGAATAAATGCTGTAATCATCAGATTTGCCTGTCCTGCATCTATATGGGATCCACAAATTGGTGGACTATTTTTCTAGGGAAAACAAAAATTTAGCTTCATCATCATCATCATCATCATGAATTCACATTAACACACCAGTAACTCAGCATCAACAGACAGGTTTTAATTACAAAAAAAAAAAAAGTAAAAGTAATTTATGGTAATAATACTCTTGATAAGAAAATGGCTTCATGACTCAAAACATCACCCCCCCCCCCCCCCCCCCCCCCCAAAAATACAACACTTTGCTTCTTGTTGGACAAAGGAACGGATTATCATGTACTAAAAGACTAAATGATTCCTAAATAAGGATCAGTTTAGTTTCATGTTAACTGTTAATATCTATAGGTGGACACCCCCATGGAACTGCGTGGGTTTAGGTGAATGTATTTGAAATGTAAATTACACTGAAATGATTGGTTGAGAAATTCTAAAATAAAAAGTCACAGAGTGTGATATTGCCACCCACCTCCCCACCCCACCCAAAAATATACACAATATTTAATTTATTATTCTTTATATATTTTTTGGAAGTTTACATGGTTTTATTTACAACATAACTTAATTTGGACATGGGAATTCTATTGATTTATATTTCTGAACAGTAAGCAGTTTAAACAAGCCAAAAAAGTATACCACATACACATGTATGTAAATGTTTTAGATAAATAAGTATTTACATTTTTTGCAGTAAAGAGTCCTATAGTGACAAGTTAAAGGTACACTTATAACACGTTTTTGTTTCTGATAGTACTCCTTCTCTCAACTTAAATGTACCTCATAGTTCCCACTCAAATGTCCTGTTTCCAGGTCTTCCACAATTAGCTCCTCAGCCTCACAGTCATCCTGAAAGTGAAACATTTCAAATAACAAAGCAGTAATGGCATATAATCTGCCAAAACGTATATACTATAATGAATAATGTTATGGTTTATTACCTCATTTGAGCCATCTCCAGTCTCTTCCTCTTCAGAATTCTTTGTGAAAATGAAGAGCGAAAGAAATGTTTAATATTTTTTATTTGTTTGCTGAAGTTATTATTGGTGATTTAAGGTATTAGGCTGGACAAAGAGGTGCACTTTTCTCAGTTTCATCACGATACAAATGGTTAAACTCTCCATGTGAGACATCACATTTTTATAATTTGTCTTAAATAAGATTTTAAGTATGCATGTCTGTCAATAAGAGATAAAGGCCAAACAGGTTATACAAAAATGTGTATATGTGAATAAAAGTCATATTTATAAGGAATTAGCCTACACATACAGGTAGATATACCTCATTATAAAGACCTTCATTGCAGCTGTCACATTCTGAACTCTCTCTCCTCGCATAATTTTCTGTCATTCCTTCCTCCTGTCCCCCAGAACCCTATAGAATAGACGCTATTTAGTACAGGGGTTTTCAGCCAACCCAGGGACCCCAAATTAAAAACAAAACAAAACCCTAGATTTTCTTGGTTACTCTTTAAAGTAACTTTCAATAAAAACAAAGAAAATTAAACATATGTTAAAGAAGATCTACAGCTCTCAATTTCATTCATAAAAATGTGTCACATTTAGCAGAGGATTGCTACAATGGAAAACAAACACTTTTCAAATTAAAATAGCTAATACACACAAGATTTGATTTGATTAAATTAATTTAAAACAACAAAAAGAGGGGCATTGCAACTAGGCCTAAAACACTCTGCCTGAATTTGATTTAATACGTCATTTTTCACTTAAACAAACAAACAATGTATAAATAAATAAACTTACCAATGTCAATCCTTGTTTATTCCAGTTGTGTCTTGTCTGTCTGGGCACAGTTACATCTGAATCTTTAAGATATTTTTTGTACCGTCCCCTCTTTTTGGGAGGCTCCATTTTGGTTTTTCATGTATCTGTATGTAAAGTTTGCGTTAAATAAGTCAATACATTAATTAATCAATAAATCTACATGATTATTATTATTATTATTGTTGTACTTTTTTTGTTAGTTGTGTATTTATCATTACTCTTGATGTGTAATTATTCACACTACCTCGACATAGCATGGCAGCAACAAGCACACGAAGCAGCTTGCCGACCAGCGAACTTTTCTGATTGGTGGAATCTCGCTTTGGCCGCATTTCGCGTTCTTGAACGTTTTACGTACCAGCGCATCTCAACTGTCCATCCACAGTGGTTTTGCAAAGATGATGCGTTCTGTTTTATTTGTTTTTCGAGGCAGAATACGGTAGAAACTAGGTCTTTCAGCTACATCGACGAAACGAATTCACGCGAATAACCTTAAATAAGGAGCGAATGGATTTCTCTAAAGAAGCATACTCGGTAACTGAGCCCACTCGCCGGAGAAATCAGACTCTCCAGTGACGTTAAGCCAGAGTCTGTACTTGCTGGCGTTAGTCAAGTCGAACTTTACATGCATGAAGTTGCTTCTGCAATACTTTTATATGCTGCGTTGTGGTGCTAACGGTGTGTGCTATTTGTCAGTTTAATTAGTCGCAATGTTCCCTATACGACTAGCCCGCTTCGCGCGTAAAGGAAATAATGTGCCGCGGCAGCACAACTATTGATAAATGAGTTGCGAAAGCACGAACCGGAATTGCAATGCCTCGGAAAGAAAACCGCCACTATAGAAGCCGGAATATCACGTGATTAGATGTTAGAACTATCTATCGCCTATATATAGATACGACTTAGAACGGTGAATGCCGGTTATCTACAGGTTTCATACGAAAGACAATTATCGTGCCGTCCAAATGAGTCGCTGTTTTTTTCCTCCTAGAACCGATATTTGAATGGCTGCCGACCGACGACATAGCTAAACATCGAGAAAACAACGCAAATGATGTGTTGAAATAAAACGTTCATAATGTATTAAACAAGATTAGATTTCTTATGATTTGGATAAACACCCTGTTCTTTTAACTTTTTATTTTTCCAAAGAATCTGAAAAAATATACAAAAAAAATATTAAGCAGCACAACATTTCCCAGCACTGATAATAAAGCAGCATATTAAAATGATTTCTGAAGAATCATTTGACATGTAACAAGACTAGAGTAATGATGCTGAAAATTTTGATCACAGGAATAAATTACATTTGGAAATATATCATAATAGAAAACGTTTATTTTAAATTGCGATATTTCACAATATTATTTTGTGAAATAATATTCATTATTTTTTTTATCAAATAGATACAGCCTTAATGAGCATAAGAGACTTCTTACAAAAACATTTTTGTCAAACTTTTGATCTGAATGGCAGTGTATTATACTGTAAAAAAAAAAAAAAAGTTTTCTCAGGTAACCTAAAATGTACATCTAGTCACAGGTCGAATTAAATACAAATAGCACATTAAAATTAAAAGTTACACACTTTTTTGTGTGCACACTGTACAGGTCTGGTATAAAGAATATTTTTGCAGGTGGCCGACATGTTGCGTGCCAATAGCAGAAATATTTTGCATTCGGCCTCCCCCACCCCACCCAAGAAAAAAAATTAGATTGGGAACATTGTTAGGCAACGCGAACATATAACCTCTCCTTTATATGACAAGCTCGCTGTTACCCCAAAGCCATATATACAAAAACTTGCTTTATTTTTAGAGAATTTCAAAAGAAGTAATAAAAAAAAGACCAGTGTTCAGTGTTTTTCATAAATTGCGACCACTGGGATTTCTAAAAAAGGGGCCCCAGAAGAGCGATGGTGATGAGATGAAGTATGAGTTGGGTCACGTAATAGCAGGACCCCCCCCCCCCCCCCCCTCACTAGAGTCAGCGGTTGCTCATAATGAATCAGGCCGTACATATTGAGTTAGTTAGGGACAGCACTTACTATCTATTACATTGTATTTCCGAGTTAAACGAATAAAAAGTGCTTATGCAGAAATCTATTTTTGTCCACTTTTTTACTTTGTAACTTACTTTGAAAATGTATTTTATGACAGGTGTCATAGATCGTCTGTTCCAGCTCTTGATTGATACTTTACATTGTTTTTACTTAAATGGTATTAATGATATGAAATCCTGATGATAATGTCAACCCTGTTGTTTACATTAAAATTTTTATCTTAATATAGAGTCACGCCTGGATGAAAACCTTCTCAAAGAAAGAGACCGATTAATTGGGAGGATTAAGCCTGGTGCTGGTGTGCCTGGCAAAAGAAGAATTGTAAAGCCAAAAAAACTGACAGATAATGTGACTGAAATTCCTGTCAGCTCAACCTTGGTAAGTACACTCATTTTGCCAGTCCTTAATATCCACCATAGTTTGCAACGCAGACGTATTTTAATATAAAGCAGCATAACAGACTAAAATAAATCAATGAATGTGAAACACTGGGATATTTTTAAACAACTTTAGTTCCACACAATGACATAATTAGGATTTAGTTTCTTGTTGTGTAATATTTCGGCTACGTATTTTTCTTTTTTCAGCCAGCAAAAGTAAGGAAAACCGAATCAAAACCTGGGCAGCATTTGATGCAGCAATTAATTAAACAGAGGTCTGAGAAAACACAGGCAAGTATAACCAAGCATTACGAGACAGGCTGCATGAGTGCGGCAAGCATGAACGACTCGTCCGTGACGCATGGGGCAGAGAGGAGCGAGTATGAGAAGCATTCAGAGACACAGGCTGTGTGTGCGGTCTTCTGAATTGGGAATAGCCAACATGCATAAAGAGTGTAAAGGGGCTGTCACACTGCATTTTTCGCTCCATTGACTTCCATTCATATGCATGCGAATGCGTCAGACCGGAAACGCAAGCTCGTGCGCTGCGTTCCAAAGTTCAAGCTTGGTGAACTCTGGCCTGCGAATTCACATCATGTGACACAGTGTGACCAATGGCAGATTGATACGTCACAGCATGACCTTTGTAGCTGGATTTAAAAGAACATACATTTAAAACTGCAGTACTACAGCAAAGTGGAGTAAATTGTATATTTTTACATTTTAGACCCCCCCCCCCCCCCCCCAAACATATATTACTATTCGTTATGTGTTGAATTTAGGTTTTTACAACGTTGACATCCGCACAATTTTAAGTGAAAGTGACATGTGGCCAAGTATGGTGACCCTTACTCAGAATTAGTGCTCTGCATTTAACCCATCCTAAGTGCACACACACAGCAGTGAACACACACACACACAGAGCAGTGGGCAGCCATTTTTGGGGGGAGCAGTTGAGGGTTCAGTGCCTTGCTCAAGGGCACATCAGTCGTGGCTATTGGAAGGTGGGAGAGAGCGCTGTACATTCACTCCGCCCACCTACAATCCCTGCCAGTACGAAACTCGAACCCACAACCTTTGGGTTACAAATCAGATTCTCTAACCATTAGGCCACGACTTCCCACAACTTTTGTTTAGTTTTATCCTCCAGGCATTACTCACAACATGCATAATTTTTTGGGGGAAAATCCTGTGTTACAAAAAAAAAAAAAACAATAAATGTGTGAATTACTTATGCTTTTTTTAAAGGCACCTGTAAATGAATCCATTAATGACATGCATAGAAGAATAAAGGAGCTTCAGGACGACAACAAGCAGCTCAGAGATGAGCTTGAAAAATGCAGAAGACAAATTAATGCACAGAGATCCCTGGAGTCACTTCTTACAGGTATTTACATTTATTAATTTAACAAATTAATTTATAATCTAACAAACATTATAAAACTAGCAAGTACAATAGATGGTAGAAACTTTTAGATTTCTGTAAATTATTCTTCAAAATGTGGTTTTCTTTCAATGTGCAATTTTATAACAAGGAAAATACTGTGTCAAAATCTTGTTACAGAGATTCCTGGTCTTCTTAATGATATAAAAAGTCTTAGGGAGTCACAACCTCGAACTGAGGCTGAGGTAATCAATAACTTCATTTATAAGAAAGTTTTGGTTCTCAAATTTGATTTGACAAGTGGTCTAAGAGTGCATATTGATAGTTTCCACGTGATGTCACGCCCTTGTAGGAATGCCCATCTGGAGGGCAAAACAAGGCTTCCTGCCATTGACTGTCCCGTTTGTAGTGAGTACTAATGTAGTGAGACAGTGATATTAAAAGAGCCAATTCAATATATACCTTATTGATGATACATGCTATGTTCAGATCCCAGAGTATAAACGCAACATGCAGTTAACCATTTTTCATAGAAAACAATTATAAAGCATTATAGAGCTCATCTGCTTGCCTGTATATAGTAAGCATTATCAATGAGGTTTATACTGAATTATATTTTTTTTATAACATCGTTTTAGTACATTAAGGCACAGAGATTTCCACACAAAGCGTTTTAGAATGTCCCGCTGTTTTTATTGATCAAAATACTGCAGCAGGTGCTGTATATCCAGATCAAAAGTGCCAAAGAGTGTTTTGAGAGGTGATTTTGAGGTGATCTAAACATTGAAACAGATAAAAAACTGACAGGCCTATGCTGTAGTTCTGAGATGTTTTGCCCTCAAAGTCTCCACGCTTCTCACGTGACTGAAAACTATCAATAGAACACTGCTCCTGACTAAATCACTTTTGTAACATTAATAAGAAATTTACACAGTGAAGACCATGCAGTGTTTTTGATTAATTTATACAATGTATGTAGCATTTATTATTTATTTGTAGTTTTTATCCCTATTAGCTCTTTAATTAGTTTCTTATGTCTACTTTAATCAATCACTGTTTACTTTAGTCTTAAGTGAACTTCAGTTTTTATATTCTTTTATAGCGCATTGTATTAGCTTTTACGCTGATATTGACACTGGTACACCACGAATTTATAAAGATTCTGCTGGTATTGAAAAATGCCCCCCTCGCAGCTTATCATAAAAACTACTGGTTTTCTACAATAAGTTAATCTACAGCTTTGTTAATATAATGCTGTAAATAAGAATCTGAAATGAAAGAAGCTTCAAATAAATATTTTAATGTGCATGAAAAAATCCAAACACCCCTCTAGATTTAAGTTTCACTTTCCATAATCCGAAAGAGAAGCATCTTGGCGGCAGGGATTTAAATCTTTAACAAGACTCAAATTGACACAGGCAGAGTAAAAGAAAAGTCCCGGTTCAAATTCTGCGTCATCCATTGTATTTGAGTATTCTAAACAATGAAATGCCATTTTCGCACGAGAATTGATCATCTCCTCCGCTTTAATACCAGTTTCAGTATGAAATAAACATGAATGAACATCTGAAGGTACGTTAAAAGAAAGAGCACAACTTACAGAAATCCGTATCCTGTCTCATGTAATCGCTCAATCAGTGTTTCAGCCGCACAAATACGTCAATATAACGTCTTGTAAACAATGACACGTAACATCACAGTGACAGTGTCGGCCGATGCGCAAGTCGGAAAGCTTAAAGCAGATGCAGTGCTTCAAAAACGTCGTGCAACAAATGATGGTACATTTCCAGGTATAATTCCGTGAAAACAGCCATCCGTCTCTCATAGCCAATAACTGCTGCCAACTCAGTACTTACAGGGGTACGGAAAGTATTCAGACCCCTTAATTTTTCACTCTTTGTTATATTGCAGCCATTTGCTAAAATCATTTAAGTTAATTTTTTTGTTCCTCATTAATGTACACACAGCACACCATATTGACAGTAAAACACAGAATTGTTGACATTTTTGCCAGATTTATTAAAAAAGAAAAACTGAAATATATCATGGTCCTAAGTATTCAGACCCTTTGTTTAGTATTTAGTAGAAGCACCCTTTTGAACTAATACAGCCATGAATCTTTTTGGGAAAGATGCAACAAATTTTTCACACCTGGATTTGGGGATCCTCTGCCATTCCTCCTTGCAGATCCTCTCCATTTCTGTCAGGTTGGATGGTAAACGTTAGTGGACAGTCATTTTTAGGTCTCTCCAGAGATGCTCAATTTGTTTTTAAGTCAGGGCTCTGGCTGGGCCATTCAAGAACAGTCACAGAGTTGTTGGGAAGCCACTCCTTCGTTATTTTAGCTGTGTGCTTAGGGTCATTGTCTTGTTGGAAGGTAAACCTTCGCCCCAGTCTGAGGTCCTGAGCACTCTGGAGAAGGTTTTCGTCCAGGAGATCCCTGTACTTGGCCACATTCATCTATCCCTCGATTGCAACCAGTCGTCCTGTCACTGCAGCTGAAAAACACCCCCACAGCATAATGCTGCCACCACCATGATTCACTGTTGGGACTGTATTAGACAGATGATGAGCAGTGCCTGGTTTTCTCCACACATACGCTTAGAATTAAGGCCAAAAAGTTCTAACTTGGTCTCATCAGACCAGAGAATCTTATTTCTCACCATCTTGGAGTCTTCAGGTGTTTTTTAGCAAACTCCAATGCAGGCTTTCATGTGTCTTGCACTGAGGATAGGCTTCCGTCGGGGCCACTCTGCCATAAAGCCCCGACTTTTGGAGGGCTGCAGTGATGGTTGACTTTATACAACTTTCTCCCATCTCCCGACTGCATCTTTGGAGCTCAGCCACAGTGATCTTTGGTTCTTCTTTACCTCTCTCACCAAGAATCTTCTCCCCCAATAGCTCAGTTTGGCCAGACGGACAGCTCTAGGAAGGGTTCTGGTCGTCCCAAACGTCTTCCATTTAAGGATTATGGAGGCCACTGTGCTCTTAGGAACCTTAAGTGCAGCAGATCTGTGCCTTGCCACAATTCTGTCTCTGAGCTCTTCAGGCAGTTCCTTTGACCTCATGATTCTCATTTGCTCTGACATCCACTGTGAGCTGTAAGGTCTTATATAGATAGGTGTTTGGCTTTCCTAATCAAGTCCAATCAGGATAATCAAACACAGTTGGACTCAAATTAAGGTGTATAACCATCTCAAGGATGATAAGAAGAAATTGACAGCACCTGAGTTAAATATATGATACATGAGTGTCACAGCAAAGGGTCTGAATAATTAGGACCATGTGATATTTCAGTTTTTCTTTTTTAATTAAATCTGCAAAAATGTCAACAATTCTGTGGTTTTTCTGTCAATATGGCGTGCTGTGTGTAAATAACTTAAATGATAAATAACTTAAATGATTTTAGCAAATAGCTGCAATATAACAAAGAGTGAAAAAATTTAAGGGGGTCTGAATACTTCCGTACCCACTGTAAGCTGTATTTGAACCTTAAGCAAGTCTGATAAACCATTTGTTTAATTTATTAACTACTTCACCTGGAATTTCATTGCAGCACGCCCGCAAACAGCGATTACAGTCTTGGGCAAAAAAAACCACATGGCATGCGGGTGGTGTGTGTACAAGACTGTGAGTGTCCAGTCCTTCACTCGGAGGAAGCGCATGGTCTGCACATTCACTAACAGAGGAAGAAATCAAATGCAACTGGAAAGTCTTCCCCAACAAGACCAAGAATGAGATCAGAGAAAATGGAAACTATTCAGTGAGTTTTTTAAAGAACAGTATTATAGCATTGCGCCTTGATTGCTAAAACTATCGTGTGGATTAACATGTAAGTATTTCCACAACCAAGTTCCAGTTATGATATACAAAAAGTCTAAAAAACATTAATATCTTACTTTACAATACAGCTAGTGAAACTTCCCAAAATAAAGGCTTAAACATACTAAAAAATGCACATTTAAAGGCGCTCCTATTTTGCGCTTGAAAGTTTTAGACAGCTTTAAAATGGCGCCCCAGACAGTGTGAAAACACATGGAGACTTCATATGTAGTGATGAAATTTATATTATAAATATATTCTAATATGAAAACGTGGATGCAAGTGCAGTTAATTTCGCACATATCGCTTGTATATTCATATTTAATACAGAACATACTCCACGACAGTTTAACTAATCCCAGATTTTCTGAATGTGTAAATGTAACTGCACCCAAAAATAACAATGTTAATATTTGCCCCCCCCAAGAAACAGCAACAGATAGATGATGCCATTAACGATTTGACTGCCCACGACGCTGGAGGACCGCACAGCATCACCTGCCGAGTTTAATGCACAGCTAGCCGTTGATTATCCTGCTTATGCCATGGTCATTTGCCAGCATTCATATATTAAAGATGTTAATAATATTTGTTCTGTAATATTTGACCAGAACGATAAAAATGATGGTTATTTTCGTCAGTTACAACTTGTTAGATGTATCATTCTACTCGCTTTAAATAAGACAGAGCAAACAAATATATTAAGTAGTGCAGTAACATTACATTTATTTGAATGAATTATAGCATATATTTCAATTACCTGTTAGAGCGATTGACAAGAGATGACGTGTGAAGGAGCCTACTGCGACCCATGGTGTTACTGTTCGAAACTGATGAGAAATATCAATGTGCAATCAATGCTTCGGATAGTTTATACAGGCGAAGCAGAAGGTGACAACAGCTTATGTGCTCCTGAATGTAATTCAGACACGGTTGGGTGGCAAAATTGAATTTATTTGAATGGATTATAATAAATAGTTATTTGGCTACAATAGTTCTTCAAATACATCAGTTCTCCCCATTCAAAATAAAGACAAATAAATAAAGCAGTGCTACATTAAGTTTAATGAAATGCATTTAATTAGATAAAAACTAGGGGGAAAAAATCAAAAAGCCTAGCTGAAAGTTTGGCCTGAAAGTTTTTTTGTTTTATAAGTTTATTTATTAGTGTACATTAATGGATGGTTGAACTCACACATTTCATTGATTGTGCTAATTAGCACACTGGAAACAGGGTTAGAGCGTTAGGCGTGGAGGCGGATGCAGATCTTTGATGTTGGCATGGTCGAGATGTAAGAAGGTCCCTCCCACCGCCCTCCTCTCCGCAAAGACGCGAGCCCAATATGAGCCGCCAACTAGCTCGCAATCGGTGGCCCGTCACTGCCGGATCTGGTGACCTTCCAGTCCGGGCGTCAGAGAGGGCGCGACGGTCGTGCTCTGCACCCTTGGTTTGTGTCCCTTTCCGTGATCCGCCCTTCCCCCCTGTGCCGCCGCTTTAGCTTTGGACCATCTTGAGGGTATCTCCACCTGTTTTGCTTCCCGCGGTCCCCCCGGTTGCAGAGCCGTACAGTCATGCAATGACTTCTTCATCTCTCGCTCCCTCTCCCACCTCTTTTTTAGCATATTGCCGAGGTAATTTATTCCCATTGGCTCCCTGGTGAACCACACTTCAGTGTCCTCGAGTTTGCACAAAGGGATGCGCCTGGGATGCAGATAAAAGGCTTCGGCGTTGACAGGACACTTTGATAGATATTTTTAGTTTTTGTGTTATTTAACGGTTAATACCCGCTCTGATACACTTCAGGCTTGCAACACTGTATTCGCGGCCGGTAGTAGACTGAACAGAGGCATAAAATTCTCGCAATGTCTCATTAAGTTCAGAAGCCGAGTAAGTCTCAACAGCATAATTTTTTTTCTTCTGATACAAAAAGTCTTTGAATGTGGTAATTGCCCATTTAGTAGTCTTTTTTGTATTAACCTCATCCTTGTCGTCTTCAATCTGCTTCAGCTCTGCTGGTGTTATTTCCTTGTACCGTTTTTCTTTACATTTCTCGCTTGATGTTATATTCTCCAGTTCGTCCAGTTCATCTTGTGCCTCTGCTCATTTATCAAAATTGCCATAATGACTGTATAAGGACGAAAATCATCCATTTAGCCTAGCTAAGTAAATTGAAAATGTTTACTGTAACTGTCTCACTCTGTATTACTATTCAACTGTAACTGTATGTTACTATGGTTACCAATGTTTATAGGAAGCACATTAATATAGAACGTGATTAAACTGACCTGGAACTACCTGTGCAGTTAAACGAATTTAATCAACACCTGCCAGCCAATCAGAATCGAGTATTCAGACAGACCATGGCATAAGAAGAAATGGTCACTGAATTAATCAGTTTTTTTTTTTTTTTGGTGAATGAACTGAAAATGAACAAATCTCTTGAATGAATCAAAATGTATATCTCTTCTAAGCTGTCCAATTTTCCCTTGCAGGAAAGGTGAGATGTGCTTACCCTGATGTGGATACAAGATCCTTAAAAGAAGCAGCTCGCAACAAACTCTCAAATGAGCGCAAGCTTAGCAGCCGCATGATGTACTAATTTTGTTTTATGTCATTGTGCTTTTACCATAGTTTGTAGGGTATAAAGATGTGATGGCATGTGCTGTGAATAAAATGTTTTGAACTGTAATACCACAAGTGTTTATGGTATGTCACATTCTAACATGACCTACTGCAGTAATTTACCTACTGGGGCTCATTTATAAAATGCTGAGTAGAAATCTTCCTACACTTGATCTTACGACTGTTTCTCTAATGTGCGTACGTGCCGCGTATGATTATGAAAATGTGTGCAGCTGAATGGTTTCAGATCACTGCCTTGTAAATTAACCCTAATTAATGTCATTAACATTTAAAAGCACCGAGTCAAATCCTTTACCTTAGAATAGCAAGCTGCAAGAATAGCTTAGATTTTCAAAACCCTGCTGCACTCGAATAAGCAAAAGTGTGTACATCTGCTTCCATGTTTAAGGCCGTTTTTATAAATATGAATTTTAGTGTACATTCTAAGATCAAATTTGTGCATTTGCACACTTTATAAATAAGGCCCTGTATATCAACTTGTGACCACTGAAGTCTTGTCTTGCATGTTTACTACATATATTTTCAGATTATGAGATGGATGTAAGTAATACCACAGGTTTATCATGGACAAACAACACTTTTCTTGCAGGAATACCATAGAATGCTACACTAACTTTAAAGGTATAATTTAGGAATACCACAGAATACTGCAAAAATATAACAATTAAGGACCACGGGTTTATTACAGGAAATTCCTAGTATTACTGCAGAAATATGACTGAAGTACCACAATAATATTACAGGAATATTACATACCGTACAACAATATCCTGTGGTAAATACTACAGAAATGCTAATGTAATACCATGCATTACCACAAGAATATTACAGCAATATTACATACCGTACAACAAAATCCTGTGGTAAAATGTCCCAAAAAACAACACAGTACTACACAATTACCACACTAGTTTTATGTGGTACATTTGATGTTTTATCATATGGAATACCACAGGACATTTTTGTAAGGGGTATCTGTGATGTAGCTGACACAGAACAGCTTACGCTGTTTACGTCCAGCTGATACTATCCAAATTGGCGCTTACAGGGTGATGTGGAGGAGACGAATAGTTGAATAAAGTAGTTATTTTTGTTTTATTTGCACACAAAAAGTATTCTTGTAGCTTCGTAAAATTACGGTTGAACCACTGTTGTCACATGGATTATTTTACAGATCTCTTTGCTACGTTTCTGGGCTTGGGAACATTTAAGTTGTATTGCTGTGTATGGGAGAGCTCTCAGATTCCATCAGAAATATCTTAATTTGTGTTTCGAAGAAGAACGAAGATCTTACAGGTTTGGAACGACATGAGGGTGAGTAATTAATGACAGGAATTTCATTTTTGGGTGAACTAACTTAGGTTTACTTAGCGGTAAAATGTCATTATTAAAATGATTATGAAATAAATCTTTATGTGTACTCGCACTTTCTTGGTCAGACTTTACGCCACTGGGTCAGAAGAAATCGCACGCCACCCCTCCGAATTCACCTGATCACAGGGGGCGTGGCTGCAGCCAGAGTAAAAGGTGTTGAGTGGGCGTGGCCGTCCCATTTTCTTTGCTCTGGCATCTAGAGAGAAAGAGAGAGAAGAGAGAGGGCGCCTGTTCATCGCGGTCCATCCAATGGTGAGGAGCTGACGGAGTCGCTATGGTGACGAGATTGTTTCGACAGAGGCTGTGATGGGTTGACAGGTGCGTGACAGTCGCGTCTGTGCAAGCATGTACGCCAAAGGCAAGAACAGCGTGCCATCGGATAGTCAAGCCCGAGAAAAGTAAGTTATATTGATCTGCAGTCGCACACACACACACAGTAAGACAGCTGCTGTCGCATGTACTACTGTATGCTTCGCTCCTCAAGTTACGTGCTTTCTGCATTATGAGAAATATTATTAGATCACTCAGTGAATCGTGTGGTCATGTAGTATGATTATCAAGAATAATTTAGTATCCTCCATCGTTCTTGAGCAGTCAAGGGCAGCATCTTTCTTTAACAGCACGTAATTAACTAACTCAGATAGTTTGCTTCCTTGTCCCTTTGTAACTTAGTGTTTTATGATTTTACATTGAGTGACATTACCAGCTGTCCATCTTAATGTCTGTTGGCTGTTTTTCCTTGTCTTAGACGTTTTGACTGATCGCTAAACAAAACAAGCTTGTTGTGTTATGTTGTTCTGAGCCTGAAGGTGTTTTAAGCTTTAATCATAAGGATGTTCAAACCATTTCACAGTAATAGGGCGGTTGACAAAATAGTTTGGACAACTTTATTCTCAAAATCAAGATTTTATGCTTAAATGTATATGAATTTCTAAATATTTTATTTTTGTTTTTGATGCTTTGACCATTTATTTTATATTTTCAATATCTGTTTAAAGGTTATTCTCTTTTTGCTCACCACTTCAATAGTTTTATGATGTTATAGTTTTTCTTAAGGTGCACTTAGTATTTATTAATAAAAAATGTTTTTATAAATTTTTTTTTTCATTCAAATGAGATGAAAGCATTCTATGTAAGTACAGTTTAGAAGTTGAATAATATAACTGGATTTAAAACGGGGAGAAAAAATAGAAACGTGACTTATATTGTCCAACGCAAACCTATGTATATTGAATAGCGTATCTTAGAGGTGTTAGTTAACCCAAATAATGAAAATAGCCCCCCTGAATACTCAACCTCCAGGCGTATATGACTATTCTTTCAGATGAATCCAATCGAGAGTATATACACCAAATTGAACCATTATTCCTAAAAGTAATATCAATTGAATCTAGATTTGCCGCACTCACTAGATTGTGACAAGGAAGCCCAGATCCGCGGCAGGATGGCGTAAGGACGTCGGTGGTGCTTACGCAGTTCATATAGCTAGGATGGCCATTGAGGGTGAGGTAAATAATTTAGGCTAATTTCACTTTTAGTTAGTTGAACTATCCCTTTAAGCACCCTCTTAACTTAGAAGTTGCTCTTCTTTTGTAAAGATCATCAAACATTGATAAGCTCACCCTGTAGTCAATGGTTTGTTGGCTGATCTCAGTTTGAGGAGTCACATTTCTTCATCATTGTCAGGAAGGTGATTAAAACTATCCTGTAAGTAGCAATAAGTAGCTGTAAGTATTCTTAATAACTGTATGTGTGTTTTAGGGTTTTGCTACATATACATACATATGGGTCCTAAATGAACATTTGCCAAATGCCAAAAGTGAGTAAAATTTGGCTTTGATGAGTAAATAAAATGCCAGCTTGCATGGAACTAACTGTAACATAATACATGGTTTAAATCTGACCCTTGCTGATGTAAGTGATCTGAGCTATTCAAATCAAAGACATGCAAACCGTCTACTAAAGAAAACATCTGTCACAACATGTCTTCTAACAGCTTTTAGCTCAGTGGAAAATGTACAATAGGATGTTTATCTAGGATGCCTGAAGTTTCTTTTCTTCTCCACAGCTCCATGTGGGAACACATATGTGGAATATTCCTCACTTTGAGTTACCAAAACAAAAATATGAAACAAAATCAGCATGCAGTATTTTTTTCTATAGAAATCAAATAAATAATTCAGATGTCATAAAGATAAAAAAAAAATGCATTTATGCATTTGGCGGATGCTTTTATTCAAAGTGACATTCCGTTCAAGCATTTTGTTAGTTCATGCATTCACTTTTGTGTCACTAAATGCTTTTATGTTCCTATAAAGTTCCCGAATGGTGATTTTCAAAAATATTTTCTCTTTGTATTTTCTAATGTAATATAATTTCTCTGTTCTGCAGTTGTATTCAGTATGTAAGTGAATGACTGGTGTTGTCGTGCCTGCTGCTGGAACAGTTTTCCCGCAGAGTGGTTGGCCTCTGATATTTCTCTCCATCATTGATATGCAAGCTGCATCACACCGGCCCTACTGCAAGGTTAAGCAAGCGTGACGGCATGGCTTAGAAACCGGCTAGGAGTCTTTCTCTCTCTCTCGCTTTTAGCCGGTGTGTATAAGCGTTCCTTTTTTATCTCTCTCTCACACCACACACACACACACACAAACACACACACACCACACACAGAGTCTGCATGGTGCTTTAGTTTTCCCATGTCGCCTGTTTGAAATCCAACAAAGTTAAGTGATTTCTGCATTATTGTCAGTTTGGTCTGTTTCTCTTGTATTTGTAAACTGGACTTCTGGTAAGCTTGAATGTTGTGAGTGATTTTCCAGAGCTGCACATTTTCTCCCCGCTTTCATCTACAAGATAAGCTGGCATTTCCTGTTGTCGTGGAGAAATGCATTGTTTCTCGAGGTGTTGTGCAGCATGCTTTGGACTAAACCTCAAACTCCTGGTTTTCATTCGTGTGTTCATATTTTTTTTACTATCTACATGCCTGCTCAAGCCAAACACCATTTCTTGATATCTTTAACAACATTAAACACATGCACTTATAAGCTATGTTGTATTTTTGCCTTGTTTCTAGTTTCTATAAAATTATTTCTATGTTCAGTTTTACTGACAGTTTATGATAAATAAGAAAGCAAGCCACATCCATATTAACATAATAGAGCAGAAGAACTTGGGCCCAGTAGGCTGAGGAATGTAGCATTGTCCTGTCCACACAGGATATGAGTTTCATTCCTTAGACTTACTGTACCTAGATGGCCTTTTGCCCTCAAAAAAAGTTTTTTCATAGCTCCATTTCACCAGCTTTAATCCAAAGGCTAAGCAGAAGCCCTGTTTTTTTTAATATGTCCTTCCGAACAGACAGATTTTTTTTTTCAACTGACAACATTTTTGCACAGTTTTAACCAATAATAAGAAATTCAGCCATGAACATGATTTGCATGATTAGAAATACATTTTCTTTATACTATTTACTTATTTAATATTTATACACAACCATTCAAAAGTTTGGGGTTAGTAAGAAAAAAAAAGGAGAGATAGAAATGACTTATTTTACTTTTTTCAGCATGGATGCATTAAATTAATCAAAAGTGTCAGAGAAGACCTTTATATTGTTACAAATAACATCTATTTCAAATGAATGCGGTTGATCTTTATATTATCAAAACAGAAAGAAAACTGTTATTTGTATTTTCCAAAACTTAATAAGCAGCACAATTGTTTTCAATATTAATAATAACAAGAAATATTTTTTGAGCACCAAATTAGCAAATTAGAATGATTTCTGAAGAATAATGTAACACTGAAGACTGGAGTAATGGCAGCTGAAAATTCAGCTTTGCCATCACGGAAATAAATTAAATTTTTAAATATCTATATGTATATTAAAATAAAAGTTAAAAAAAATATACTGTTTGGTTGATAGTTGTTTTTTTGAACAAATAAATGCAGCCTTGTTGAGCATAAGAAACTTCTTTCAAAAATATTGAAATATCTCAGTGCCCCCAGAATTTTGAGTATGGTAATGTTTATGTATAATGTATTATACCTTAAATCTCATAATATGCATCCTTGCATTCCTCTATAGTCTACTGGCCACACATAAAAGGCCATACATGTACAGGCATACATTTTCAAAGCATTAGTCAAATATGTACAGATGTTAGGCTCATGGACACTGTTTTGTTGAATAAACATAGCTATTTTACAAATTATGGTTGCAAAATTTTTTTCTTCTGTTGTCCTCATGTCACTCACTCTCCCTCCTCCTTTTCAGCTCTCATCATTAATCATTTATGAGTTCCTGCTTTCCTGTCTCTCCTCTTCTACCCATCAATATTTGTCTTTCTGTGTTCATCCTCTGTTCTCTTTCACTGCACCTATGTGTCAAACACATACCCATAGACATATTTGTTCCAAATATGCAAACACGCATACACAGACAGGATCACCCTCAAACTCCATTACTCCCCGCGCTCTAATGTCTCTTGGGAAATGAGTCTGTCTGCATGTAGCGAGTGTATGGCAACCAATGAGAATATTGTCAGTTCATCTGCAGAGCAGGGAAGAGCGCTGTGTTGATGGGATGAGGGCGCAGCATGAGGTTAACGTCACGCTCTGAGACTATGTGCCCATCTCACCTCTCTTCTCTTCTGTCATTATTATCTCTTTATACCATTTCTCATATTGATTGTATATCTAGTATCTTGAGTTGTAGTGAGCAATTATGAGATCAATTTTTTATTTGATTTACCTGGTCATTTTATTGCACAAAATAAGTGCATATGTAGATGTGAAAGTTATTTTTTCAGGTTTATGTGTGTGTGTGTTAATTGATGTTTTGATCAATGGTCCATAATTAGCTTCTGAAAACTGTCTTAAACAGTGGTTATTTGTATTTTTATTTCACATATATTGAATGACGTATATATATATGTTTTTTTTTTGTTACTTTATTATTGTTTCAAATTTCAAATTGTTTGTTGGTTGTTACATTTCCTATTGTTAAATTTCTTTAGTTAATCATGTTAGCTAAAGCAGGCATCATCACTGCCCATACTGAAATTAAACTTCATCATGCAACTTAACCACACTATATTATATGAATAATCAACGTGATCTCATGATAATTCGTATGTATTTTACGTAACATGTGGTTCTATAAAATGTACATTTACTTACGTTTTTACAGGCACTAAAACGTACAATACTGACGTATGTTCAGATCTAAACATACAAAATTAGTTTTGTGTGATTTCTGCTGCCATCTTGTTTCCAAGAATATGCCTACATAAATGTTAAACACGACTTCACTTTAAAAACCTTAAAATAAATAACATTTCTGCAATAATTTAACCTTTACTTGTCATATAATGTTTACTTCGTTTGCCATGGGCCACAAAAGGCGTTTTCTCCGACATGCTGTGACTAACAGTAGAACTATAAAATACACCAAAAACGCAACATAATTACGAAATGAAACAATTTTATTCGTGCGCTGTAATCTAAATCTTCCAAATACATACGACTGTGAGGAACAGACCCAAATCCAAGCCTTTATTCGGCGATCTTCATCTCCATCCCGAGCAGCAAGTCCAGCGACTGTAAGCAGCAAAGCCCGCGCTGACTGACACGCTCTTTACAAATTCAAATGTTGCCGCTTCAAACGACAGGTTTTACGGCAGGATAATCGAACTCTCATTGGCTCTCGCCTGCATTCGTCACAGATTGCGACTGTGTTTCTGGTGAGGTGTGTTTGAATGATGCGCGCGTTCCTTCACGAGTTCACGGAGTGGATCGGGAAAATTATCTGGATAATATTTTCAGTGATTAACAACATAAATTCTGCTCTGGATCACACAAACCTACTGTATTCCGCCAGAGAGGACTGCGGGTGCAAGGCATCATTTGGATTACATTTGGTGCCTCTGCTTTTGACATTTTTGCAATAAATAAATGATTGTTGCATTTATCTGTCTGTCATGTTTTTCTTATGCTGTACATAAATGTTTAGGTTTATAGGTAGGAGTGGGATTAGCGACTATAAAAATATTTTAATGCTATTGTTACCAAAATGGTTATTTCCTGCATATTTCGGTCAATTGCGTTTCATATCCTTTTATATTCGCTATAAAATAGGTAGTTTAAGGTTTAGAGGTATGTTAAGGGGTCTAAACATATAAATCGCTTATTGATAAAATTATAAAAATACATATTCACTGTAAAATTGGTAGGTTTAGGTTTGGAGGTAGGTTAAGGGGTCTAAAAATCTAAATCACTTATTGATAAAATTATACAAATGCATTGATACGAATATCTTAATGATATAAAAGATACGTAAATATTTGTACGTTTTTTAGCTAAAAATACGTAGCGATTTGTACGTTTTAAACGTTGAAATACGTCTAAATTGTACGTTTTAGCATTAATAAAAATGTACGTTTTGTGCTTGTAAATGTCACGTATTAATACGTGTAAACATGAGACCAGGCTGGAAATAATAGCTCAAATTGTGTGGCTTGTTGAGGAGTGCTGCCAATTTTCATAGCGATATATACCTGGCTAAGTGATTTTCATCTGGCAGGTGATAAAATGAGTGAAAAAATTATATATAGACTTTGGAGGAGGAAGCCTTTTTGGCAATGAGCAGTAAGCAATCATGAAGAACACGCTAACGACCAATAACAGTACCCTGGCAGTCATCAACAACACTGTATAGCAGGAAAATATAAAAATTGAGTTCATCCTAAAACTGGTGAAGTATCCCTTTGACTCTTATTTTCTGTCCCATGAATTCTCACCTTACGGTTTGGTTCTTTTACCTTTCTAGTCTGAAGATTTTGGATTTTGCTCATTTGTGGAAAAAGAGAGCACAGCTGAAAAGTTCCTGGTCTCTCCATCTCTTTTCTATTCTTAGTCATTAGAATATGAAAGTTTGCTGAAAATCTCAGGAGGATTGATTCTCTGGAGCGCAAGGCCCCTGTCATTCCTCCAACCTCCAGATCTCCTCCCTCAATCTCTCTTGTGTTTGATCTTGGTTTGCCAATGTTCCTACACTCCTCTGTCAGTATTCCACTTCAGCCCTTTCTTCTCTTGTACAAACACGGTCTTCTACACTGTGGTTAATGTTCTACATATATTTGACTTATTTTTGTTTTGTTTGAGTGTATATGCATTCTCTGAATATTTGGAGGTTGTTCGTGCATTGAGTGTTGTTTCTACAGAAATAAGCAGCAGTGAATATTTTGTCTGCATGTGATAAAATTTAATATTTTGTCTCTCCCTGAAAAAAAAAAAAACACAATCATACTTAAAACTTACATCATGGGGTCCGCCTTTTATGTAACAGGCTGACTCAGGTTCACTCACACATTTATAGAGGATACTCAAAAGATTCAAAAAATCATATGCTTTACTTTATGGACTTTTTACCAGTATAGTTTGTATAGTAGAGGGTAAGTTGAGCCACATGGAGTTAAACTGTTCCATTGATTATGCTGAAGTAACATTAAATTTTTGTTAAAAACTATGTGTGAGCCGTGTGAGGACCAAAACGGCCGTTCAATCCCAATGGAGTTTCCTAACCCTGTGGATCAAGACGCTGCGTAAGGTTGTTAGTAAAGAAGGGTTGAGTGTCTCAATGTCCTCCGCAGCTTTCTCAAATACACCACCATCTGCTCGTCTATACACGATATATATAATACGATTATATATTAATATAGATACAGTACTCACTAAAGGTGGTTTCGTATCTCTTGGGAGTGTTAGCTCCTGTAGGTGTACGAATATCTTCTTTCAGCATTGTGGGAGCTCAGAAATCCGCACAGACCGTGCCCTCGGCAGATGTAGGGAACTACCTTTGCTGCAGTTTCACTAAGACCTCGTATGACTGTCACTAAATGCCTTTCTATAAACACTTAATATAAGATGCTGTAGTTTTAGGATAGAATATTTCACATTGAATTCCTCTTCCACTGTATGTCGATCAAGCGCTCTCACTTTTAATTACACTGGAAACAAAACCCGGATGAGACACACAAGATAACTGGCGGCACAAACACCACTCGTCCCCCCTGCGATTCACACTGGCCCTTAGTTCATCATGACTACCCGTACCACCCCTCGAGCTGCGACCTCCAATTCCCGACGCACCCTGTTCCGCCCCGGCAGCAAAACACATTCATAACGCACAGAAAGCCAAACAATGTTTTAACTGCCTCTGGAAGGGTCTGTATGCCATCACGAAGCACCCAACTGTAAGGCAATTCGTATCCCTTCTAAAGCTGTGTTTGGGGGAAAGATATGCCTTACCTCTCTCTGTCCACATACCAGCTCATCTTGATCTATGAAATGATTCAATGAAACCGAATACAACTTGAGTTAATTGCAGATGCAGATAAGCTGCTACGATATTGAGTGCAAGTAAAATTATTTGAACGCCACACTGACGGAGAATGGATAAGCACTCATAATAATATGGAACAGAGAACAGAGGAGAGGAGGATCAGAGGAAAGGGCTGGGCCCAATCACCAGAACCGGTTTAAAAACACAAGGATGACCCCCACTCAGAATGAAGTGAACACTCAACAAAGCCCAGACCAATGCTGTCGTGACTCAGACCAGTGTCGACTCGTGACTAAGCAGCCTCCCCCGTCATTGTGGCGGTTCCTTTGTAACTCCGGGCTTTTATCACCTTGCTCGTGTAAACCCACCGTTCACGGTGGAATTGTGATCCCAAAAATAACCGCTCGCTTTCAACAGAATGTATTTTAGATCCATTTTGGGTAAACCCATGTGGTTTATGGTATGGCTGTCGTAAGCGATTTAATGTCGGTTTAAACCATTCTCACAGGCAAGTTACTGAAACTGATGATCTCATCCAGTGATGGGTTTTCTGTTCCTGTTAGTCTATTGATAAAAGAGTTAAGGATGAGAAAAGGAAGAGGGGTATGAAGACGTTCGTGTAAACAGGGTTGGGGGGGAAAGTTATTTTTAAAAGTTATGCATTACAATATTGCGTTACTCCAGAAAAAAGTAACTAATTACGTTACTTAGTAACTTTTTATGGAAAGTAATGCGTTAC